>CM038712.1:35119298-35424298 GCA_021613375.1 Megaleporinus macrocephalus
GATCACTATGTTGGGTTTTGCAATACTGAACTCACAGGCTGCTAGATGAACAAAGGCATTCCTATGTACAAATGACACTTTTTTATAATAAAAAATAATCTAGGCTTGTATTTAATAATCAATTAATCGTTTGCATCAATGGTTCACTAATGTGTAGTTAAAATTATGCAAGGCATATCACAACTGCAGTATAACAGAAAGCAATGCTGTCCTTATTTTAGGATAACCCAAAAGATGTCTCACCTCCTTGTTTTAACTTTCATTACTATCGTTAGCTGTTCTATTAAGTCATTGTTTTTGAACAGTGAGAGGTAGCGTAGTTTTAACCAGTTACATTTATTCATCCTGTGAAAATGTATTAATGCTGATGCTAATTTGCCAGTCAAAATATTGCAAAAATAAATAATGGGAGAATCAACAGACTGTCAAATGTCTTCTTAATAGTCAACATACCATGGTGCACAAGGAAAGCAAGCTACTTGACCTGATCCTGCTAAACAGCAGGTGGAGGTGGCAGAAACTCCCAGTTCATCACACTTTGGTTTAATTTTCCCACTCTTACAACAGCGGTCTATATAAATATCACTTTCTTATCAGTTTCTTACATTATTTCAATGAGGATGTTTACAGCTTAACTGTGTCCATGCAATCCTATCCTTGGTAACAGACATTGATTTACTTCAAACTCATTTTTTCTAATCATTTCTAAATTAGCATAAGACTTGCTTCTATAATCATTTGTACAACTTTCTGCTTAAAGCCTAATAAATGTCTTTGGAACTTTGGACTAAAGGAAGTTTTGCATGTACCCAGATCAGGAAATGTCTTCTGCAAGTTCTCTACCCACCTTTTTATCTCCCTCTACTGTGGAGTGCTCAGCACTGGGTAGAAGAAATGCGATGGTTGCTACAAAAATCTACAAAGAGAAGGAAACAAAAAAGCCATCCAAATCAAGCAGTGCTCTTTCCCAGTCAGTGTACCTCAATGAAAGAGGTCATGTTTACATTTACATTTCTGTCCTCTCAAATAGAGACGCACATACCTCAATTATTCTTTTAGGAAGGGCGTACTCCAGTTTCTGCAGGTGCTGCCAGTGACAGATCAGCAATTGAAATATGTCACAAGCTACATGTGCTACTGCCTTGTTCCCAAACTGAAGGAAAAAAAAGACAAAAAAGTGAAAAAGAGGCTTCTGAACATGCTTTTACCATTTTTTGTTATATTTTCACTAGTTAATATGAATAATAGAACAAATGTCATTTTTCCACTAACAGACTACATTGTCTTTGGTCTAATGGATTACATGAATACCTCTAAAAAGGAGTAAAGTAGCAAAAAAAGCAAAACAGCAAAAAAAACAAAAAAAAAAAAAAACAAAAAAAAAAACACATCCATCTGGGTTTTTAGACTTTGCTCCATGTCAAGTTGTACAGGAAATCTATTACTGGTCCATTGTTGAGAAAGGAGGGCAGCATGTACAAAAGCATAAACCAAGATACATTATCTAAAAGAGTTTATAAATTATCACACCATATATTTGCATGTCTCACTGCACTCAAAACAGAGGGAGGCACAAAAAAGTGTTCTATTGTTCCCTCCAGGTACGTCACTGATCATGTGCAAACACATGTTCATGTGGGAAATTCCAGATGCTGTAAAGAAGGATACAAGTTAATGGACCACAGTGGAACAAACTAGGGAAGAAACACATTCACCTTTAATGTGACACCCAGCACATTGATGGCATCTTTCACTTGACAATGAATCTTCTCCTGCCTGAGCTCCTCACACACCCAGAGACCCAGACTGCAGACAGCAACACACCTACAGCAAAGGCAGGGCTCAGTACACTGGCAGGCTTTTCATTTTAATATTAGGTCAAATGTTTATCTAAATATAATTATAGGACCTTTTTTCTTTATGCTAGGGTTTCACCCCCCAGAGCAAGAACCCTACACTATACACTTGAGCAAGATTCCTAGACTCATAAATAAATAATGATATACAAAAATGGTCAGATTAATCAATCAGATCAATTGCTCTATTGTTCAAAGGTGACCTAGCTTTTGCAGTTGCAGAACTGAGGATATGGGATACACTACCATAAGATATTAGTTCTGCTCTCTCCATGCTTGCGTTTGGAGTAAATTAAAGCTGTTTCATTGGTGTACATATTGACATTTGTGATGGTTAAAAAAAGTTAATGGACTGTATGTTTTGAAATTTTAGATCAGCAGTGTAGAGCACTTTGGTTTCAAACATGCTCTACTAATAATTACTTTCTTCTCTGTTGATGCTTATATTGATTTTTATTTCAACCCCTAACATATGCATCTGATCCTCACATAGAGATGCTCTTGAGGGCTTACCTAACTAAATCAGGTGTGTTAAATTAAGGATTGATAGTTAATAAATTAACAACTAATTAACTGTTTATTTATTTATTTATTAACTAACAAACAAACAGAAATAAATTAATTATTTATTTAACAAATGAGTTGTGTTGGTTTGTGGATTTAATAATAATAACAACAACAATAATTAATGTAATAATAACATTATTATTATTAATAATAATAATAATAATAATAATAATAATAATAATAATAATAATAATAATAATAATAATAATAATAATGAAATAGCTATATAGATTAGGTTAGGAATCAGGGAGATGACTAATGTTTACCTGGCCCCTTCACATGGCTCATTACGTGCAGTCCTCAGCAGAATATTCACAAGGCAGTCCTATAGATGGTAAACACAACATTGACAGGTCTCACAAAAAAGGAACGTGGCTTAGACTGCTAATAAAGTAAAAGAATGTACCTTTATGTCCTCCTTGCCAACCACAATGTCCTGAGTTCCTGGTAGAGACTGCAGTGAAGGGATTTGCTGGTACAGGTTGGGGAAGCAGACCAGAGACCCGAGCAACGTTTGTGCTTCAATCCTTGGAGCCTGTTAACCAAAGCCAGAATCCACTCATCACCCATTTAATTCTTTCTAAAGAAATATGAAAAAAAGGAGCATCTCCCAATATTTACTTATATAGACAGTGAATAGTAATACATACATAGGTTTGACTGCCAAAAATTCCCTTTTTTAGCCATTCTGGAAACATTTAAATGACATTTCAAACTACACAATTCATTTATTTGACATTTTTCACAATACAGACCTCTATTCCTTTTGCTTTTTAAAAAGAGGGCCCCTTAAACTTTTTCAGCCTGCTTGAATTCCTTCTAGAAGACGGAATGTGCCCATTTCTGCAGGTTTCTTCCAGTTTTCCTTTTTTATTTTTGCATTCCCTTATGCTCTCTATTCATTCAGCCGTAACATTTAAACACCCTCCTTGTTTCTAAAAGCCTGATGAACTCTGTATTCAAACAAGTTCTACCTTTGAAGCTACAGATGCAGGTTGCGGGTGTAAATGTTGGATGTTGGGGTAAAGACACAAGAAAATGGAGCTGATACCTCAAAAGAGTCTGAACTGAGGACACGAGAGGCAGCAGTAATGAAATCCCCCACTAGCATGGTGAAGCCGGGCAGGCCCAGGAAGAAGAAGCGGGGTGAGCACCACCTGATCATTGTGTTCAACACATCCTGAAAGAGAAAGAGAGGGGGGGGGAGACAAGTTTCATTAATATGGCATGAATAGTCAAGTAACTTTGTTATGTACAAATAAACATCACACTTGAAATCGCATTGGCTTCCTTTAGAATTGGAGTATTCTTGCTAATATTTTTTAATGTATACCCTAAAAGTTTTTTTACATCTTAAGTCTTATTATTAGGTAACTACATAAATGGACAATGCAAACTGACAAGTTTTCTAAGATCAGATAAATTCACAATAAAACATTATGGATATTGAAGGAATAAAATTGATTTGTTAATGTCACCAATATTAGTTAAAGTTAATGCTTAATTACAATATTCAAGCTTTAGATATGTTTGGATACACTAAGCTGCATGTGAGATGTCAAAATTACATGTCAAAATATGTCAAAGTATACAGACCTGACTTAGTTTGTCTGAGGTTTGATCAGAACCAGCAAGCCACATTTATATAAAAAAAACAAAAAACAAAAAAACAAAACAAAAAAAAACCCTGCCTTCTGCATTCTGTACTGCAGTAAATGCAGAGAGAAACTCTTCACACTAAAGGTGGTTTTAACACCCAAATGCTTTTAGGGGCTGATAAACGATGATCTCAAAAAAGGGATCAAATGTATGGACTACAGCATTATTTGCAAGGTAGTACTGTCAAATAAAAAATATCTAAGACACTGTCATCAACATAAACCTGGTTAGTCTTTAAACGGTGCCACAGAATGAAAAACTGTATTTATAGTGGTACTGTTGAATAAGAATAGTTCAGTACATAGATCTGACATACTGTGTTGTTTCTTCCTTCAAATAGACATTCTGAATTTGGCAAGCTTATACCTCCAACTGCCGCAAAACGTGTATGAGGATAGGAAACCAACATCAGCTCCCAGGTGTTTAACTAAATCCTGGACAATTTTCATTTTAAGATGTCTGCACATTTTACTCTGGATAGTTTCTCAAAACTTGGACCATATCAAGGTTTTGTACCGCAAAGAGAGAGGAAGAAAGGAGCAATTCCATCATCATAAGCATTACAACTATTACACTTGTTGATTTCGAGATGTTGCCTCTAAGAGTCACTGTGGTGTCTAACGGCAAACTAGCAAATAATAACAGAGCTCATCAAATTCTTCATGAACTCCCCAACAAAGACAAAACAGCTTGCTGCACTCTAGGGTCAATCCACAGGGATGTAAAAGGGTGTTTAAAACCAAATGTGGTTGTTTATACAGACATCATACAGAGAAGACTCATACAGACATCAGTGAAATAAATAAATACAATGAATGGCAACATCAATGAGTTATGTTTTTGCCCCCATAAACTACAGATGGACAGCGTGAGTGTTTGGATGCATACATGAGACATAAAATGTATAGATCTACATATTTACCTTTTAAAGACTACTTTTAAACCGTGAGACAACATGACTGCTTTACCCCTGATAGAAACATATGCACCTGCACCCACACCTCTAGCACGCAGAACTGCTTCCTATCTGCTCCACTCATCTCCCTTAATTGAATCCTTTGTAAAGGTGGGAAACAAGGCATACACAACAGAAAAAAAAACCTGGGACACAACATGGGCAATTACGGTGGAAAAAAAAATGAGACCTGCTGAGATGAAGATGTAAAATTGGTGGAAGCGTTGAGTTCGCATGGACATTTTACCCTCATTTTGCAATAATTGACCCCTGCAATGCCGAGCAAGTAGTAGTAATTAACTGCCATAAAACTGCGGGATGATTACTCGAAATGAATGCTTTGGAGGAAGCAGAAATTCTGCCAAAGCGGTTCCATTATGCAGCTGTAAATACAGCAAGCCCAATCAAAATGTAGTTGGTGGTAAAAAGGCACATGGAGACCTGGAGAGAGGGATAAGTGTTTAACAGTGACAATTGTCTACAAGGCAGTAGAAAACTGAAATGTGTATCGTGCTTTCTAACTGTTCTAGGGCTGCACTATACTTTTAACTGTTCGTTAACTGTTATCATGATAATTGCTTTTGCAAAACCTACATTACAGATGTCTTGAACATGCAAATATTACCTTTAATCTGTTATAAAAAAATAAAAAATAACAAGGTGTTGTCATTGACGTTATCTAACAAATAAATCCCTATTTCAAAACAGGGCACATCATTTCAAAGACATCGTAAGCCAAGCCAATAGCACAACAGGAATTTCAATTTTTTTGTGTTTCTTTAAGTTTCATATTTCAATTATGAAAGCCATGAACATGCATTGGGCCTGGGCAGATGACTCCATCTCAATTACTACAGGAAGGGAAGATAAGCTAGCTACTGTGGTAAAATCAGTGTGTTGTTGATCAATAAAGCATTGTTGATGCAACACCTGTTGGTGTGATTTGTTCACTTTTTCTTCTTTAAAAGACATGCAACAAGGCATTAATTAAATATTAACCACAGATCCAGTTTGAACTGGGTGCCAATAGACACATTTCATGAAGTGGATTCTGGACCAAAGCAATGCTTCACAGATGAGGTGTTATGCTTTGGATCATGAATCTTGGTATGAGCTCATATTTCCTTCATCTGTCCATGTGATGTTGGTCCACAACTGTATCTGCTTTTTATTCTCTAATCTGGACATGGTTTTTGAGATTATAGTTTATATCATGTGGTAAAGTCTCAGTATTTACTCTGGTGAAGTCTTCTTTTGATGGTTGACACAGTTGCTTTACATGCTCTTCCAGGACTTTTGATGTTTCTGACCTCATCAGGACACTCTTCTTTTTTACAAATGTACCAAAAAGATAATTTGGCCATGTATGCCATTTCTCTGTTGGGTTCAATTTAATTCTTCATCCTAATAATTCTGTACTTCACTGGCAGTGATGGGCTTCATATACAGAGTTAAAGCAGAATCCATTTACAGACTCCACATGCACATGACACAAAACAACTCTTTACTAGTTTACTAGACTTTACTACTTTACTAGACTTTACTAGTCAAAACTAATAGCAAAATATGGCTGCAGTGATATTACTATCATTACAACAAAAACATCTACATTGCATGGAGATTATTTAAACTTAACGTTTTACAAAAATGTCTCTCCAAATAACCGTCCATTCAAAATATTTAGCTTTGGTTCTTTTGTGTATTTTTATTTTTAAGAATGTACCAACGAATGGAGGAAAATAATTCCTTCTGCTAAAAAAAAAACAAAAAAAAAAACCCAAAGAAATTTAAAGGGACTACAATATGTTTAACCCTATTACATCCTATATTACATGTTACACGGAAGTAGTATGACTGAGAAACAGCAGGGTGCTCTCTAAAGAGGCAGGTGCAAGAGGTGTTTTATATGGCTATGTCAGTGTGTGCACTCTCTGTGGACACAACACCGTGGACTCAACCAGGTTTCAGCTACAGGTCTTCAGCTTAAGCGAGTGAAACACTTCACAGAGAGAGAAGAGTGGCCACTTCTAGCAATCACCATCACTCTGGCTGCTTTTGCTCTTGTCTCTTAGTGGCATGTGCAGCCTACCTATGCTTTAAGTGTGTGACAATGTGAGCACCCTCTGTTCACGCCTGCATGGAGGTGTATCCGCAATTACAGAGCTGTCCAGCACCGACAGCCAGTCAAGAAGACACACACACACAAGGTATATGATGGTCACTGTGAGTAAAACTGTGAATCCGCTGTGGTGCAAAATTCGAACCTTTGTCTATTTACCTTTTCATTACCCACCCGGAATTGGCACACACCTCCATATTGTGTGTGGACACAACAAAAGACAGGCAAGGGCCACAGCGGCTTTATCTGAGTGCACTCAGTCCTGTGCCAGCACACCTCCCTCCTCCCTCAATCCACAGACAGCAACATCCATCTTTAATTACTCCCACACACACACCACAGGAGCTCCAACATTATTTAATGACATGGACAACATTATAATGAGCTTGTCTCTTGGCCAGAGTGGAAAAGCCTATAGTTTGAGTCCAGGCATGGCCATGTGCACAGTCCCACACCCACACACAAAACAAGCTCCAACAAAACTGAATTTCTCCTTATGTGCTGCTCACATCCAGACATACAGAATATACCATGGATGATATAGACTCATATCAATATTAGCAGATTTGTGAAGTAATATTTACAGATATCTACACTTCCATACAGTGGCTTAAACCTGATCAATATCTCAATCATATGTGATGTATTTATTGTACTCTGAAGGAGCAGAATATTTAGACAAACCTGGGCTACTGTTCTAAAAGTTTGCATGTTACTTTTTTTACTGCATTTGTAACCATATATAAATAAACATTATATTACTCTATAATGCTAATCCAGGTACTGGTTCTACATTCTTTAATCGTTTATATATACACGCTAGTAGATATACTCATGGAAATGTTTCTATATCAGCATACGCAAAGTACATATTTTATCCAGGAGGAAGTAGTTAAGTTGATGTTTAGGAAAGAGTTGCTTACATTAAAATCATATAGGAAAAAAAAATACCACACATGGGGTAACAAATTATCATTAATAGAATAAATTGGTCATTGACTATTTATTAGACCATACAAGTTTCAGAACAGTAATTAATAGTATTGATTAAACCTGTTGTATCTTTGTATTTTTATAAAACATAATTTAAAGAAGTCCATGTGAAATTGGACTGGCAATTGCTCAGCCCAAAACCATAGGAATTATCGTGCCATTGACAATAGCACCATCCAGTGGTTATGGTATGAAATTAGTTTACAGAATCCAGCATTTCTATATTTCTATATTTTATGTTGCAACATTTAGATCAAATTACTAAACCATGTTATTATCTGGTTCTTTTTGATCTACATGGTAAAGCCACTACATAAATACTAGTTAAAACACTGTCACATAAACAAACCAATGGCACCCCCTAGTGGTCACAGTGAACATCATATTTGAAATTGTGCCAAAATTTATTTCAGGCACGTTCATTGAGAAAAAAATCAGAAAAATCATAAGCAAAATATATATATTCCACATACTGATGAAGTATGAAGTATTAAGAGTGATCTACTAGGAGAATACTGACATTTGTCCACTGGGCAGATACAGCACAGTGACAAATCTGTGATCACTCATTGTGTTCTCATTTCCACCATCAAGAGAACTGAATCATAACAGAGTATCAGGTCTAAATTTGATTACCTTTCATGCAGGGTAGCAAGCAAGCTGAGAAGGAAAGTATGGATGGAGCTAGAAATAGTGTAGACCACAGACTGATCAAATATCACTGTCACAATCATATTACACTATCACCAGAGAACACCTTTTCTATTTACAGAAACAAAAAAAACAAAGAACAACAGAAGCCAGAATTGCCTTCTGTGACTTTCTACAAAAAACAATGCAGAAAATAGATAAACCAGACTTAAGTTCCTTCACTGCTGTGGCTGTTATTTAAGTTTACTGTTAACTAACATCATATTGATTGTTACTAACTAGCATAGCATAACAACTTCCAAAGAATCCCACTTACTGTCACAGATCAGCTGAGCGACAGGAAACAGACAGAAGTGCGAACAGTTCTGGATTCAGATTATTAACAGTAGTGTGGTTTACTGGACTGTCCAGTGGAAAAGGGAAATAAATGAAGTTAAAAACAGGATGCATGGACTAAATGTGTCTTTCTCACCTGGTCATCACTGGTAAAGCCTTTGCGCATGACGTGATACAGATGCACCAGGAAATCACTGTTGGGCAGCACATCCTGATGTTTAGTCATCATCTCACAGATCAGCCTATAGGCCTGTAGCTTCCCAGATTTAAACTCCGCAGGGAGCATGGTGGCCTACAGACACAGAAAAGTGTGCAGAAGACCAACAAAACAATATTTACAAACAAAGGTGTTATTTAAGAGATTCTTACAACAAAAACTCTTATGCAAGAAGCATAATCTTCAGTAGGTTACAGATGAACGTTTTACCTTAAAGAGCCAAGAAGCCAGCATTCGGAGAGGAGGGATAAAGAGAGGTCTCGGCACAGCTGACTGGTTGTCTCCATTAATCCCCAGGTTATCTCTAATCTGCAATGAGAATCGTAAAGACTGAAAATGAGAACTTAGCAACTAAACAGTCATTTGTTTCTTTAATTTCAAAAACCTAAAATGCAACTTCTATTCAAAACATTAGACATGTGGGTTAAATCTCTGGTGATATAAATGCATAGTTTGGTGAAACAACAGCATGTTTTTTTATTTTAATAGATAACATCATGTATATGTGTTAATACTTTATTTTGTTCCAGACAATGTATGATCATTTAGGTACACAGTTTATGTGAATTAACTGATGAGGTAGGAAATTTAGATTGTTTGCCAGCCTACTGCTTAAAGGTTTTGCTGCCTATATGAGAGCGAGTACCAATGTGCTGGTATTACCTTTGCTAGTTTGTGCCAGAGCTCATAGAGGTAACTGAAGACCTTGGCATGGATACGAGGGCAGCGGATGCTATTAACATCTCCCAGAATTCCTAAAATCCTTCTCCACAGGACAAAGGCGGAGTCGGCATGCCAGCCAGTCAAACAACCACCTGCAATGATGCTGATGTCATCAGCTAGAAACTCGCTGCTGTCTGCAAAGGAAATAAAATAGAGAAAATATCAAATGGGTGGAGACACAAACGTCAGAATGATAAAAATAATAGGCCAAATCAAAACCGAATCAAGTCCTGCGACACTGGTAAAGTCAATTAAGCACTATAGCTCAAAGAAGAATGGTTTTGCACATTTTGTCAGCTTCAACATTGTTTTTGTTCATAAATAAAAAAGCAAACTTAAAAATAAAATGATATTTATATGCTAAACTGATTCTGTAGTTAGCTTTTATGAACAATTTATACTGATTTTTTTTCCTGTAGAAAAGAGAACAGGTAACTTGATAGAAGCCACTGGCCAGCTGCTGTAGAACACATTCATAAATTCCTCAGTCAGAGGGATATGTAAATTAAGCTATAAATCAGTATAATTGGTTCTTTCATAGATGGGACTATTTTTTCCAGAGGTAAGCACATGTGATAATATTTTTCCAAAGCAGACGAATGGCTGGAGCTCTCACAGACTCCACATGATTGAGCATGGATACCAGAGAAGCTTAATGAAAGCCAATGTTTCCAGAATTCCTTTTGTACTGAGTTGTTCTGTGGATGAAAGCTAAATGAAATAAAGAAAAAACAATAGCTTGGGCATAACATTATCCCAAGTTTGTCTAATCCTGAGATCTGCACTGGCAAAATGTATTGGCTTTGCATTATGCACTTACACACTGTGTGTTTTAAAATCTTTTAAAATAATTCAGCCAATGCCCAAAGACTTGTTCTATTAGTTATTTCGAGTGAACTGTGTTGAACTGCACAACAGAGATGTGGAAGGTAGGAATTAAGTATAAACTGCTGGAATACATTTTCTAAAAATAAGACACAAAGATGAAAACCAAAAGATGAAGCAACAGCGCATTCTGTTGGATCTCATGATTGAATTCATTTCCAGTGGCATTCAAAACAGAGTACGTGCCAGAGTGGGATCATGGCTGGGTTGGAGGTCAAAGAGTATGCAGTGGGAAAACTGATGCAGTACCCAGATCATGAGGCATGTGCATGGCGTCCTCCAGTAGCTGAGAGCCGTCGCTGTAGCCCTGGGGCAGCAGCAGGGCAGGAGAAACAGGGGGGCATGGGGACAAGGGGGCAGAGTGGAGCGAGTGGACACACTCAGAACCTATACACATACACACACACATATAGTGGTGGAGGCACAAGGTGGAGAAGCACAGACACAGTCAATCACAACATGAAACACATGAAGACTAGTCACAAAGCTACCAAATGATTCACTATTAGAATCATTATCAAATGTTAGAGGAATTAACATTTGATGATATGGTGCTTCTGATAGATTTCACAAAACAAATCTGTAGTTGACACGAGGATTCACTGAGGAGAATGAATTAAAGTTCACAATAACAGACAGATACACTTAGACAAAAACAATGAGATGTGGAAAAATCATAAAAAGCCATGTCACATGCTGCACACCATGCAGAGCAATAGATTAATAATGAACACCATTAGGAACCAGTGGCAAACGTAACTATTACAGCCAGGCCTTCAGCTGGACAAAACTTGACCTTTAAATAAAATGCACTGGTCAAACTAGCACTTACACTTGCAGCCAGTGACACATCTAGCTTTGGTCCCACTCACAGAAAAACACAATATAAATGTTTTATTCCTGTGGTTTTATTATTATAGAGGTTAATCTAACACGACAGGCATTCAATCAAGCTAATTTAACTCTATATAAAACTCTACTAAAGAAAATACACACACACATAAATACATACATACCATACACACACACACACACACACACACACACATATATATATATATATATATATATATGTATATGTATGGTATGGATGTGTGTATTTATGCATGTGTGCATTTTTTTAGTAGAGTTTTATATAGAGTTAAATTAGCTTGATTGAATGCCTGTGTAATCTATATCTATCTATCTGTCTATCTGTATATACATATATATATATATATATATATATATATATATATATATATATATATATATATATATATATATATATATATATATATATATACACACATACGCACGCACGCACGCACGCACACAGAGACTGATGTGTTAAATCTGTTGGGTATTTCAAAAACGGAATCTTTTTGTTCAGTATTAGTTCTTTCATACTTGGGACTATTTTTTTTCCAGAGGTAAGCACATGTGATAATATTTTTCCAGAGCAGATGAATGGCTGGAGCTCTCACAGACTCCACATGATTGAGCATGGATACCAAAGAACCTTAATGAAAGCCAATGTTTCCAGAATTCCTTTTGTACTGTGTTGTTTTGTGGGTGAAAGCTAAATGAAACCCAAAACCTAAATGAAGATAATATTAAATAAAAACAAACATAAATTTTTAGGTTCATCTTCTTTGAAAGCCTTGCAGGGCCTGACTATTCCACAATGGTAAGAACACAGACACCATACTTGATCTTCGGAAAGGTGGACCATGAGGGGCCACAAAGTACAAATACTAAGAGCAGTGCGAATATCAGTATGACACTGTTATTCAGTCTTTTTGTAAAGATGATCATAACCTGGAAACTCTGCATGTGTGAGAATATGAAAAAGCTACAAAAATGTGTGCATTAACATAAACAATAAAGAACAGGGTGTTTGAAGATGGAAAATGTATCTCAAAATGGTTGGTTGTAAGCTGGTTTACCTGCCAATGCCTCGGTGTGGCTGAGAAGCAGGCTTCTCTGACTTTCTGAGTCCGCTGCCACCCCCACACTCACACTCACACTGACATCATTAGGAGAGGGGCAGTCTGGTTCCTCCTCTACAGTGTGCCACGTCAGCAGACTGACATCAGCATCATTGAGGTAGCAGTTGGAGGTCTCACTACTCACACTCTCGCCTGCAAACAGAGAGAAAGAAGCTGCAGTATAAACATACATTACAACATGGCAGCTGCGTATCACCTATACAAGCTTAATGCTAGGTCAATCAATTTCTTCTTTTAAAATACCAGCAATATCAGCAGAAACACAGTCTACAGTGTTTCAATACATTCTTCACTTTCTCACACATATATTTTAACTTCACTCAACCATTATTCAGCTATTATCTTCTCATAATTTTATAAATTGTTATTATTTTATAAAGTATTAAATAAATGCTGTTTATTAATTATACATTTATTATCGTATTTAAAACACATCAATACACAACAGGCTGGTTTTAAGGACACATAAAAGGTTTGCACCTGTTTTTTTTCTGAATTAATGTATGTTTCTGATTGTTGCACACTGGTAAGAATTAGCTCACTTTTTTCCTGAAGCTTGGTCCTTGCACCATCAAGTCCTGGCTCTCCTGGGCAGTCAAGATCTCCTGGACTGCTGCTCCGCCGAACTAGAATCTGAGTTACATGTGCAGAAAATTAAAACAGACAGACAGACAGACATTTATGGATGGTGGTCTACATTAAAAGGCCGTCAGTGAGGAGAGCAATTATGCCGCAATTTAAGGCACTAACAAATTAATGTCAACAGCTTTACAGACTTTAAACAGCAACTTTTTACTAAAATGATGATCGGCTATGTATCGGTATCGGCCGCTTTTTAATCAAAATATGCGATCTGCGATCGGTGATCGGCCGATATTTCTCCAATTTAGCCGATCCCAAGAGCCGATCGATGGCATTAAACAAATGAGCCTAATTTCTGTACTTCCAGCTAGTGTTTCATCCAGGAAGTGGAGCCCTCCATAAAATCCCCTCCAGGCAGATCCCTGCAATTCCTATCTGAACCGCTAGGTGGAAACACATACCCTTTTGTTTTTCAAAAGACTGACTAAAGCAGCGGCCTCGCGAGAACAGCATGCGCTTATAGAAAGGATGTCGTCCGTCTGGCAGTGTTTTACCGTACGTGACTCAGACTCGTCCAGGGCATTTTTAAAATGTGTAAAATCAGCTTGTCTCGTTGGGGAACCAAGACAAAGACATTTAACACACTAATCTGATATGGCACTGCACGTGGCTGAATACAGTAAGTACCAGCAAATAACAGAGCTAGCATGCACAGCTAGCACAAAACAAACAACCCAGAACACCGTGCAGACCAGATCTGACTGGTACGAACAGAACAGCAACAATTCAAGATCTACATTGTTGTTTAAAATAAGTAGAGTCTGCGTTTAATGACTGCAGTTTTTCCTACATGTATTAAATTAGCTTTTTTTGTTTTAAATAAAGGGTCTAAATATAATAATTGCAGTATTGGCAATATTTGTTTGATTTACTTTGCTTATTTACTGTTAATTTTGTTTAAAATATTATGCTGTTTCACATGAGCTCGTTAAAAATGATAAAAAAACAGTTTAAATCATGATTCATGACTTGCTTGCACTAATAACTACAAGTATCCCTGCCTTGCCATATAGCCCCACCCTCGTTTGGTATCGGCTATTGGCCGTTCGTGCTGAAAGGTGATCAGCGATCAGAATCGGCCTCAAAAACGCTGATCGGTCCATCTCTACTAAAATATATATATAAATTATATATATGTTAGTCGATTATGCAAATAATTGTTAGCTGCAGCTATACTGCAATCATAAAGAGTAAAAGTAGGATGTAAACAGCAGGACTGACCGTGGGAGCCTCATTCTCCCTTTTGCTCTCGGAAAACCAGGTCGTTCCATCAGAGCTGCCTGCATTCGGAGAGTCCTCCCTCCTCTGACCTACAGGTTTACACACATATAGAGAATAAGAATGGGAAAAGCTTTGATACATGTTGCACTGCAATGTGCTCTTGGTCTAAAACTTGCATCCTTCATCTGCAGCATCATGACACTGCAGTATGTATGTACGCTCATACCTGGGAAGGAGTCAGTGAGCTGTTGGGTGATGTCTGAGGTGCTGCTGCTGCGAGGAAGAGGGCTGTCTCCTTCGCCCATCTCTCCTTCCCCTCCACATTCAGACAACTGACACTCTTCCACATCTGACACAAAGGAGAAAAGATGCCGTAAGTCCATGCACATATATAATAATGTGGAAAAGCTGGACACCACCCTTTATTTAACTCTCAGCTAAAACAGCCATTTGTACTTGTGTGATACAATATAATCATGTGATAAATCATGGACTCTTAAGACATACAGAGAAAAAATGGAATCCGAACAATCAGCTCACAGGGCTTTCTTTACATCCTTCCACTGTGAGAGGATAACTCGACGCTAAGAGCCTAAAAACTGCAGCCATCTGGGAGGCGTTACTAGTAAAAGGAAATAAGAAGAAAAAAGAATAATTGCAAATAAAACAAAGAAGCAGTTAATGCTCTTAGAATAACACACTGGCCATTCAAACCTCAATATTATTAAATAGGTTTAGAATCACTTGGATCATGAGAAGCAGAAAACATATGGGACTGTTTCAATTCAATCCCACTTTTTATAAAGACTCAGTCAGAGCCTGCCTCTACCTGTGCAGTTTTTAAAGCTTTTACCATCCAGACTTCAAACAGATATTCTCTTAGCTTATTAAAGTGTAAATACTGTTTGACCAGAGGAGGATAAGTCTCCCTTTGAGAGTCTTGGTTCCTCCCAAGATTTCTTCCTCCAGTCTGAGGGAGTTTTTCCCACTTTTGTCGCCTCTGGCTTGCTCACTGGGATATATATAAATATATATATATATATATATATATATATATATATATATATATATATATATATATATATGTAAAGCTATAAAAAGCACTATACAAATAAACATGAATTGAACTGAAACACAGCATTCTAAGACTGAACTATGGGGCTGTGGAAAGCTTGTTTTTTTCTGAAAAGAGGAGCTGAGGCATAAAAATAAAAATAATAAAATTGTTCTTGGCTTCTGTGAAATTTTAAGTAATATACATATGTTTTTCTGTCATTTTTTATGATACTGAAAAAAGAAACATTAGTGCACACTGGCTGGTTTGACTGGAAATTAAATAAATGATGGGTGGCCTCTAACTTCTTCTTAATACTTTGTATCAAATAAAAAGCCCCTCACAGCATGAACATTTCATGTTAGTTTGCATTTCATGTAGAAATATGATACAAAGTATATGTTATAACATCATTCTGCTAATACAATGAGATGGTACATCATGTATCAATCAAGAAATGGGGGAGGGAAGTGTGAGGGACATCTAGTTAATGACATTTTTTGTCAGAACATGGTTCGGATAACTCTACTGTATGAGAGAATGGAGAAAGTTCCAGAGAAAATGAAGTGAAAGCTATGAGCTTGGGGAAAAAGAAGAGAAAGAAACAGCACCAAGTTACCTGAGAGTCTGTGAGAGCAGTGAGAGTTGTGAGAGATACCAGGTAAGAAAGAGCTGACAGTGTGCAGCAGCATCGGCACACTCTTAGTGGCCGGCAAAGCTTCGTACAGATGCACACAGTTGCTGATAGACTGGCTTCGCTTAGCTACTCAAAGAATGAACAGGAAAAGATGGAAAGGAAAAGAGAGAGGGTGAAAGAAAGAGAGAGAAAAAAAGAAGGCAGAGTCAATCACAACCTACACCTGTGAAAAATACTGCATGCAAAGAGCTTTTCTTTGGAAGAGTGGGAGGCAAAGAAAGCAAATAGTCTGATTAGTCTACAACAGTCTGGGATAAAAAAAAAAGTAATTTAATATAAAAATACTGATGAAAAGAGCTCATTTAATATCATCTGAATGACAGATTTAAAAGAAATCATAATTAAAATGATACTTTATTCAAATATATTTCAAGCAATATTTACATATCACATATACATGCATAGCACAATGTCAGAAAACAACCAAAATAGTTATTATCTGTTTTCTGTTCAAACACTTTAATATATTTGTACCACATTTACAAAACGTAAAGAAGTTTGACCACCAATTTAATAAGTACAGCGTGTTTTAAAAAAGTGCTATACAGAACACCCTAATTACAATTCCAAAGAAGTGATTCTTCAATGCTTTTTCAATTATTTATACCTTTAGTCTCTTCAAAGCATCCTTTGATACTCGATGCCTAAGCAGGCAATGTGAAGTATACAGTTTTAAGTTTTCTCTGCCAGGGCTGATAATATTACTATTAATATTGCTGTTGTGTTTAGACGGCACTTCATGTCACGTCTGGTGGAGAGCTTTGAAAGAGAAAGGCTCCATTCTTCCCTCTACACTGTACTTTTATTACTGGCTTTGCTTTCTAGATAACATCACTTTCGTTATGCTACCTATTTATGCATATTAATGAGCATTAATTATGCTCTTAATGAATCTATCAAAAACAGGCAAGCATTTGATGTCGCCGGCTCTCTTAACAAAAGAAAGGAGAAGGCTGGGCCGTTTGAAGATGAATGTAGGAGAAATCCAATTAGGCAAAACAAAATGAGGAATGTGGAGCCAGTTCTTTTTTTTTTTCCTTCATGGGGCTTCCTCACAAGTGCACACATATCTATGGGTGGTTTATAAGAGCCATCCTTCATTCTCAAATGCATCTGCTCCAAATTCAAGCAGCTCTTCAGAGATGCAATCTCCTCCCACGCAGGAAGGGAAAGGCGAGAGCCAGTGGCAAGCGTGTTGTTAGTGAGTGTTCCGAAAGAAGGAGAAGAAGGAGCAGGAGGAGGAGGAGAAGAAGAAAGACAGAGAGAAAGAGTGAAAGAAATAGTGTATGTTGTGGTATAGAGGCAGAGTGGTGTTCTGACCTGAGGCTTTCTGTCTAACGTTGTTACGGGCCTTCTCCACAGCGGGGGCTCCGGTGGTGGTGGCGCTGCGGAAGCGCATGGGCTCCTGAGCTCCGGGCTGCTCTCCTGAATTCCTCCAGCTCAGAGAGAAGGAACGCGCTACTGCTGAACTCTTCTGAGAATCCTGCATCACTCCTACACAAACAAACATCACCACAGACCATTACTGTAGTTACAGGAATCAAAGCAAATCAATGGACAAAGGCTTAAAGTGCTGCCTGTAGCCTGCAATACCCTCAAAGCGCAATGCCAGAGACTTTCAAAGCCAGTGCTTTCTAATCTTAGTCCTGGAGCGTCCCTGTCCTGCACGTCTGAATGTTTTCCAGCTCTAGCACACTTCAACTCAGGTGGGGCTTTTTAATTACCCGATCAGTTGGATCAGGTGTGTTAGCGCAGGGCAGGGGTACTCCAGACGAGGTTAGATAGACATAAATTTGCACTGGCCATTCAGGTCATCAAAACAACAAATCTTGTGGCCAAAACTGAGAATTTACAGAAATATGTTTATCGTTTACAGTACTGTGCAAAAGTCTTACGTTGCTTAATGAAGCAACGTGTTAGTCATTTAAATGGGCAGTAGAATGCAAATGTAATGTTAAATGTAATATTCAATTAAGTTAATGTAAGATATTGAGAGCCTGTCAAACGAACACAACGTGGTTTCTGATTTCATTTCTGTATCTGCCTTCCCCGTCACACAAATCTATTCAAATACATCACATACATCAGAAATACGCCTGATTTAATTTTATGAAAGCCTGTTATCAGGTACAACTACAATTTAAACTAAGCAGCCTTAAGGAGAGTTCTGGAAATGAACACAAACACACTGGCAAACAATATTCATTGTTTTGTCCTAATATTATTTTATTTATTCTCTTAAAAGTTTTTGTCTGAGCAAGTAAGCTTCTATGTTACAGTCAGCAAGTACGCTGCAAAAGCAAAACATTGCTCCACACGTTAATTTTATATAGTGCAGCATATTTCACAATAAAGCCAGCAAGATTGAGGATTTTTATTAATGCATACTGCTGACCCACCTCCATCTTTACTGGGAACAGAGAGGTTAACTGTGCTAACATAGTGCTGATGAAAACTGCTTTTGAAATCAGCATTTTCTAAACAGTTTACTGCTGTAATTAAACTGTGTGTCTATTCGTCGTGGAAACTGACAACATGTTTAACAGAACATCACATTCTTCTAAGTTTCTTTCTCTTATTCCACTCTGAACTTTCAGATTTTTTAAAATAGAAATATTACAACAATCCTGCCATCATCAAAACCTATGAAGACATGTCTGGATCTCTAATCACTTACTGCCATGTTGGCTACTGCAGTGGTGATATGTAAGTTTGTGAATTCAATACTAATGTAATGCAATCTAGTTTGTGTCCTGCCATACTAGCTCTATTTGATGGATGTGTAAAGAAATAATAATTAAAATACATAAATAAATAAATGAATGAATACATGGTGGTCTGATGGTGTTTTAAATGATCTCTAATCACTTACTGTCACGTAAGCTACTGCAGTGGTGATATTTGAGTTTGTGAATTCAATACTAATGTAATGCAATCTGGTTTGTGTGCTGCCAAACTGGATCTATTTGATGGATGTGTAAAAAAATCTAATTAAAATAAACAAACAAACAATTAAACAAACAATTAAACAAATAAATAAACAAATGGTGGTCTGGTGGCATGTTAAATACAAAAAGATGCTGAAAAAAGGAAATTAAGTCACTGTAAGTGGCCATTCAAACCACCAGCTCCACAAATTTGGTGGCTAGAGGCACTGGACAACAGGTGTCTGCCCTGATTCTTGGACAAGGGTTGTAATCAAATATGATAATCATTTGCCACAATAACATTTTTTTATATAAAAAAGTCAAATGTAAACAAAAAAAACACAAAACAAAACTTGGTGAATGTATTTTTCCTTCTCTCTATTCTCCCGCGGTGACTGTCAGTTTATAAAACTGTATACTGACTCACAAGAATAGCTGCACCAAATGCACTGAATCGATCTGCATCGAGTCATATCACTGTGAGGTCGAGGATTTCCACCTCTAATGCTCACGTATAAACACACACAGACACCAACTCACAAACCTCTGCCGCGCTGCTTCTTCTCCTTCTGTTCGGAGAGCTTGTCGAGGGGAAGGTTGTTGAGATCCAGTCCATAGACGCAGCGGGCAAGCACGACGGTCAAGGAGTCCATTATGCTGGCCCACTCACTCACCAGCTCCTCCCAGTGGCTGAGTGAGGACAGCACCGCCAGCAGCTCGTCCCACAGCTCCCGAGAGATGAACACACTCAGGTTGGCCCGCACCCATGCCACTATTATAGTCTATAAGACAAGGACAAAAATCAACATCCTTACCCAGACCACAGTCATTCGCATGATGAAAGGATAAGCCCTACACAGGTTTCAGTGTGATCTTCTCATGAGGTTACACCATTTAGCAGTGAGAAGGGTCTGCTGACTCACTCTGAACAGAACGCTGGCCAGGCTCTGGGCAAAAACATCTTTTCTTTGGTCCTCCTGTGGTCTCTTCATGACTGCCTCAGTGATTCTCAACAGTACCTGCAGCATTTGCTCCCTAGAAAAGCATTTGGCACGATTTTTGGCACGAGTATTTGGTCAGTATGTGAGTATAATATTTTTTTTAAGTCAGAGACAAAGACATACCAAGTCTGTCTGTTCATGTTTTGCTCCATGATCATGTGGCGGTAGATGCTGAGCACAGCTCTGCAGACCTCCACTTGGTTTTCCAGCAGTTTTGGAACATCTTGACATGGTTCCAACAGGAACACATTAGCAGAGTTTGTCAGAAAAACCTGAAAACAAGCAAAAATCAAGTAATCTTATGCTTTACTGGCATAACAATGAATTTAACTTGCTTGAATTAAGAAGCCCTTTGTTATTTGACCAAGCCTTAGTAAACGGTAGACCTTCAGCTTGACCTTTGACTTGATTTTCTGAGTGCACACACCTGTAGAGTAGGCTGGATACCAGCCTTCACATCGTGGTTCTGTTCCTCAGTCAGACAGCCTCTGCTGATGGCACTGCTGAAGGAGTAAGTGCGACCCCAACTGGACGACCTCTTGTGTCCATGGCTTTCCAGCACCTAGCAGCGGACAGGCCAGTTAAGTCACTTGCATTATTATGCTTGACTTGTTTTTCAATGTATCATTGTTTATCCTTGGTTTCAGATATCAGCATTAGGTCCACAGCAATCAAGAAAAAATGCATTAAATTCCCTTAGTCAATCAGGCCAAATGTGCCATTCAGGGCTGTTTTATGTTTTGCATGAAGGAAGGCTGATACTGATATAGGTACTGCGTATTCCTCAGATTTTGTGCTTGTTTACTTATACCAGACCTCGAAAATGCATCAATAACTTCTAATACCTTCTGAAACCATAATTATTACCAATGCATTATTTAGCATGCATTAACAAAAAGTTGACATTTGATGACATAAGCCAAATACATATATGTGTTTGACTGAAGATAACTATGAAGGATAAAAATGTATATAGTAAATAAAAAATAAAAAAAACAGTGTGGTTAGCCAATGGTTACACGATGGCCTTTTCAAATCCAGTAAAAAATATTGACTGGCCATAGAAGACATTACACTACAGTTCAACTTGCCAATCAAAAGACTTCAACAAGACGTCAAACACCACAAGTGAGCTTCTTGGTTAAGTAAGCCTTGGATAAGATTCCTCTTGAGAGAGACTGACGATGAGCATAGGATAAAAATTATGAAACATACTTTACATACGGCTGTAAAGAAGCACTGATGTGGAACAAAGCCCATTCTTCTCGGTTGCAGTGTGACTCAATCCAAAACTAGATAATCCACATCATTTAAAATGTAATTGTTACAACGGGACACTGCACTAATTTACATTAATGACTATTAAATTCCTGCCAGGTAATTCATTACTTGGTATCAGTGAATACAAATTAAAAAAAAAACAAAAAAAAAAAACAAAACACCCATACTTCCTTAGATGTGAATACACCGTCTGAGAGCTAAGCTGTTATTTCATCATAGTTTTGAAAATGATACAGGGGTTTCCTAATCCCTTCATGGTAGAGAGGATGATGCAGAAACCTTTTGTTGGAATTCCTAAGTAAAACCATAACAGTGACACATATCTATCTGTGTATGTGGGTGTGTATGCTTTGCAGTAGAACCTGTGAGTGTGCAGTTTCAATCTGAATGGTCTGCTGCCTCTCCTCTGACTCTTCCTCATCCTGATCGGTCTTATCAGGCTCAGTCATAAAGGTGGGCCTCTCCTGCAGGATCCATTTCCTGTACACTTTAATCACCTTACGGGTGGCTGAGGCCTCGCAGGACGGCAACAGGAAGGCCTGAGGGGCAACACAATAAAGCGGTTATGACTTCTACACTAAATGAAATGGCAACTGGT
Organism: Megaleporinus macrocephalus; assembly: GCA_021613375.1. Taxonomy (NCBI): domain Eukaryota; kingdom Metazoa; phylum Chordata; class Actinopteri; order Characiformes; family Anostomidae; genus Megaleporinus; species Megaleporinus macrocephalus. The sequence continues at coordinate 35,141,672 of CM038712.1, forward strand.
ACCTATAATTGCTTTATTACACATCATAGGTACAACAAATATAATTGTAAACCGCATGTATAGTAGCGGGTTTTGGCACTATGTTGTTAAACACAAAACGCTGCAAGTAAACTTCCACTATCTCTGTGCAAAAGGCTGGACTTCCTCATAATGTCTAAAACATTGCAATGCAATCTGATAGGCATAAAACCTTGTTTTAAAACAGGAAAAACTAAGCAAAAATGTTTGATGACGATAATGTTACGATCTATGCTCACAATCTCAAAAGTGCAAAAGTGCAAAAACGTCTATTAGGAACGAGTCAACTTTACTTAACTAAAGTAAAAGTAAATAAATAGTAATAAAGATTACAGGATATAACGACTACCTAATAACACCTAAACACTATTTACTTATGGATTTGAGTTTCTCAAACTGCAGGAATAAACAAAACATTTCCTTACAGTTCTATGTTCTAACCATAAACTTCACCACAGGGTGACCACAAGATGGCAGCACAAAACCATAAAGCATATGCCAACTGAGCAGACTCTTAAGAAAGCACTAAATTAACATGTGCATGAATGCAGAGTGCTATCTGACCTGGTGGAAGACCTCATTGACAAAGTTGACATTGTCTCGCGTGGAGAGCAGAATGCAATGCACCATGTCGTAAACACTGCGGTGCTCCTCCTCTATGCTGCACAGGCTGGAGTTGCTGGCTCTGCGGTCAGACAGCGTGCTACTGTTGGAGTGGTTCTTCTCCTGCTCTATTGGCCCATTGGGCTCTGGCTCATTACTCTTCTCCTGACTGCCACCGCCCGCAGTTACAGTCTGCAACAAACACACACAAACATGCCCAAGACTTACACTAAGGCTGCACAACACAGACAAAAATATGATATTGCAATTAAACTGCTGCTGTTACTAGGTTTTGTAGCATAACTTGGGTCCGGTGTGGATGCTTACAGCACATAATACATTTGCGCTGCTTTGCATATTGCAATTTCTCTTGCGACATTAATATTGTAAAGGCCGATGTCACCAGATCAATTAATAAACAACATACTGTGTGGCTCTAGTTCTAGTTCTGTATTTATAGTGCTTTTCAGAGCAGTTTTGCTGATCTAGGATCTGTTCCTGTCAGTGAAGCTATCGTAAATAGGAGAGGAATCTAGTCTTTCATTAGCTTTATGAATGTGGGTCTACGGCTCTCCAGCAGTTCAGTATCACTTCAATGCAAACTGTTTAAGGTGAAACTGATTTTTGTAGATGCGGATCAGAAATAGGATCCAAATTGAAAACCAAAAAAGAAGTTCTACCCAACAGTCTGTGTGAGAAGAGCAACCACTGCAAAGAAATTCTGACTGTTGGCTGGTGTTGGTCCTCTACCTACCTGGATGATCTTGGGAAGAACTTCAGCTCCATTTTTAGCGCTGGTTGTAGTTGTGCTCACGTACTTCTTCTCCAGGAAGAAGTTGACCAACCAGGTGATGAAGGCCACACGAGGGGCCAGGTACTGATCTCTCGTGCAGAACGTACTCTCACTATTGCGAGTCACTCGCACATAGAGGGGCTTTGGTCTGTGATGGGGTAAGTCTAGGAGTGGATAGATGAAGCAGGGGAATTAGATCTTCAGTGTAAATGAAGAAAGTGACATTGAGTAACAGCCATAGAAATATCATGTATTTAAAAAGAAACTCAAAAAGAATGTAGAAAGCACACTTAAACCACATAAAATATCTTTCTTGTCATCTTTTCATAGCAGACTCCCAAACTGGTTTTCTCTGGTTATAGCTCCTGTCAGATAATTTCTAAAATATCCAGCAATGAATTCTAAATATGTTCTCCCTCAATAGCTTTCAGTATTAAAAGGGAATTCAATGTTCAATTCAACAAGCAGTGATTCAAGCAGGGGTTCTGGGGTAATTGGCAATTAACTAGTGCAGGCACCAGGGACTGCCATTTATTTTAAAAGGGAATACTTTATTAAAGCAAATGGATGGAAAGGGACATGTGGGTAGGAGCAAAGGCCTATTTGTACAGTGCTATACTTGCATCTATATCAATTAGGCAATATGCCATCCCATATCAACCAAATACATTATATAAATACTGGCACTTTAGAACCCTGCACACCGCTTCTCCTGAAATTGCACAAATACACTACCAGAGACCTTGATAAATACTCTACAGTCAGCTACAATGCCTTATGCAATCTATAGTGGTGAGGGACACGGAAAAACATAACACGGCAGTTATTATTTTGAAATGATTTTCAATCACAGAACAATCAACCTTTAGAAATGTAATTACAGGCAAAATGATCAAAATTGCTTTGTTTTTTAATTTAATACAAGGTAGAGAATAAAATAAATTAAACACGTGTTTGAAAAATGAATGCTGGCATCGATTCAGCTCTGTGGTTTCAATTACTGGCTCTCTGCAGATGATGAAATACAAACTCTTCATTTTATAAAGCACACAATTGGACAGTGTTCCAGAAATACACACAGAAACCTTCAATGTGTACCAGGACGCAATCTATACATACTGAACTTTTGCTAACACTGTCAAGTTAACAAAGGACCGCAAGGCGGATACTCACCTAGTAATGGCTTATAGAGGTTGGTGAGCTTGGTGAAGGACGGGAAGAGATGCGGCAAGTAGTACTTCTTAAAGAGGGTGAAGAGAAACCTGAAGCCTGAGTCTTGGTTGTCTTTCTTATGCCATTCTAGACTGGATGCCTAAGAATGCAGATTTAGATGAGAGTCAGAATATATGAGAATTCAAGGCGAACTGAAAATATGATTAGTAAAATGGACATGCAGGGTTGAAGAGCACTAGGATTATTCTAAATCCATTTCAACCACCAAGGTTTAGTCACATTGGCAAAGAAACAGATCATGATGGGCTTTGCAATACATAGGATATTTCATCCTTTCCAATGTATTGAGCCAACATGTCTAGAATTACAGTACACTCAAGGTTCTGATCGGAAAAAACAATTACATAAAGATTTAGTTTTCTGGAAGTCATATAAACTCACTGAAAAATGAGAACTTGTGAAAAGCTTACTCGCAAATTGAGATCTTTTTTTTTTTTTTTTTTTTTTTTTTTTTTTTAAACAGCTGTGTTCTCACCTGGATCACCATGAACTTTAGCACAATTTGAAGGATGTAGCAGGTCTGGTCGTCCGCTACCTTCTCTCCAGGTACAGCAGGCACCAGTGGGGTGATCTCCTCGGGTACAATCTTGGCTACGCCGTCACAAAAAAAGGAAGAAAAGATTAATCTTCAGCCGGTCAAAGCTGCTCGCAAACTATTCACTTTTCAGTGCTTTGAAATAGTCTCTGTTCATAACGCTATGAGAGAAGCATCAGTTTTGTGCTCCATTTTTGCCAGGGACAGTTCAGAAGTCAAATATATAGCTTCAATAGAGAGAGGACTACATACAGTCTGCCCTTTTATTAGTTATGTTATTATTAGCAAAGTTATGTCACCACTGAATTTGCCATTTGAAAACCTAGGAAAGTCCACTCGAGTGCAAATTGCAATTTTTCACAGCCTTTCAGTTATAAAGTCTATTCATATTTCTGGTCATAAGAGCAAAAACACAAGGACATGAGCATTTTCTAGTATCTGGACAGTTCAAGGACACCAAGAAATTCTGTGATGAGACGTCCAGGGAAATCTTTTTTCCAGCTTTTTTCTACTTCTTTGCAAATATTTTGAGGAGGTGGCCTTTGATAGCAAGACCATAATAAAAGATATAAAGTACCTAATATACGGGGCTATTATTAAATGACACTGGAAAAAAAAGCATCATCCAGAGGACTGAAGCCACAGGGTTAATAAAAACATGTGAGATGAAGTCCCCAAAGAGCACCATAAACGCTAGAGTGGAGATTAGGTGGGTGCAAGACTACTGAAAGTTTTGTGATATGGTTAAAAAGGAAAAGAAAAAAAAGAAAAAAAGAAAAGAAAAAGTAAATCCAAACACTTCCTCTGTGTCAGGAGGCACTGTTATGTGGAGATGGCAGCTGAACTGACACGTCTCTATTCAATTATCACAAAATGCAGCAGCAGAGACAGCAAGTCCGGGCAAAGCAACTGTGTTGTCTTACCATCAGGAGGGTTGGAGAAGGGATTGTAGATGATGGTATCCAGTGTGCAGGGTCCTCTGGACGACGGCACTGCAGGGAAGCCGGGCACCAGGCAAGCAAAGATGAGCAACTGCTCCTCAGCACAGTTCGTCTGCAGAGCCTGCAGCCACAGCAGGAACAGCCGCATGCCCTCACAACGGATCTGCGCACACATAAACCAAACACCACAATTACAGCACAGGTATATAACAACAGAAACCGTTACTGTATGCTTCCAAACGTATGTGATGCTTACCTTAAAAGAGTTTCCAGTGTGCAAAAGTTTTTTGAGAATAGAACCTAGATGGAACAAAACATAAGTCAATACCAATGTCCAAAAAAGACATACTTTATTTAGCAGAATGTATAACGATACTGAATTTCGGTTATAAACTCTGCACTTTTATTTATCTGATAGTGTCTCAGAACACTCTAATATATATCTATATTAATTCAGTCTGCCCGGTCCTTTACTGCTGCTCTTAGCACTTTACTCTAAATATACAACTCTGCACATGTTAAGTTTACAGGAGTGTTTGTGCGTGTATGTCACTGTGTGTGTGTGTGTGTGTGTGTGTGTAGGAGGATGGTTAGGTTGGGTGTTTTTGTTACTTCTGTAATGTCAGTTATCCTGCACTGTGAGCTACTGTAACCAAAAAAAATATTCCTTGTATGTGTGTGCATACTTGGCAAATAAAGTCAGATTCTAATTCTGAAATTCTGTGCTTTTCTTTTCTGAAGTGAAGCAAAAAAAAAAATCTCTTTTCAATCTGGTGAGTGTTAATAGAATACGACATAGCTTGCTGGCCTACATTAACCCCCTGAAACCTAGAGGTCTGCATGTAAACTCACACTCACATAATAACAATTTACACATTAGTGTCACAGATGTAACTGAACAGGGCTGCACGACACTGACATAAAACGCAATGTTTAACAAAATTGGCAGAAGTCACGATAACGAAATGATAGAAAATAAATCTTGTTGCGTCAACAAGATTTCGCTGAACATGGCGACCAGCAGGATCAGTGTGGTTCCACCATATATGTTTGGATTTTGATGTATAGACTTCTCAACAAGGAAACAAGACATTTCTCTCTGAATGGTGAGTGAACAGTGCACTTCACTGAGTTAAGTGAAATTAACAAATGTTTGCTAACTCTTATTGGTTATTTGGTAGGTCTAATTTCAAATAAGCCTAATTTAGCCCCGCCCAACTTAAACAGAAAAAGACCAAGATATTTTTCTGCCAGTTCATAGTACAATTATCACACAAACTGTAGATAACAGTTAGAAGAGAGGCTAAAAATAAATACACATGGGCTTTAAAACTAAAATGGGTTACTGAATTAGAAAGCAGGACTAAAGGTAAATTTACTGAACCTCAAAGGAGGAATGTGTGAATAATGAGTGAGGAGGAAGGAAGAGAAAGCAGTGAAAAGGGTGAAACGGAGATTCAGCTTTAAAGTAATCCATTTCTATTACTACTGGTGCAGAGGGACGCTACATGGCCTTGCTCATAAATACAATACATTATTTATTTATTCCTCATTTATAACAAGTTACTTAAGATTCTCAAGAGTTAGATCTACGTGCAGATTGTAGGTAACAATAATTTCAGGTTAGTCAGGTTGTTATTTAAATATTGAGTATTATCTACAACAAATCAGTCATCATACCACTATGCAGTATCACTAGGCAGTAGTGAAGCACCAATCATGAATTTTATAAACGATTTAGATTCTGATTTCAACCAAATCAGCTAATGGATGATTTGTCAGGCAATAGAGGTATTATTAAACTTGTTTATACCCTGAAGCAAAATGAACATTAGCACATAAATAAATTAATTGCCTTTTTACATAAAATGAGCTAAAAAAGGTGCTGTAGTGGAAAATAATGAGCAGCACATAATAGGCAACAACTAATTTGGCTTAATTTAGCAGTATGGTTTAAATACAGAGTGAGTGCACTTACCTGGCTCACATTATACATGTCATAAAACTGCAACACTAGCTAAAACAAAAGGAATTAGTTACCTGTTTGGAACAAAACTGACTCCACCTTAGAAATTCACAGTCCTGGCCAACTCCAATCCTACACTATGCATACTATGCAGTACTTTCTGCAGAGGAATTTATTTAAAGGTTGAGGTTTTAACACGTGTTTTAATCCACCAGTATGTATTTTTGTATGTCCGAATAGTGGAATGGAAGGGGTTCACCAAGATAGGCCCCCGGCGCAAACAATCTCTGCCTCAGTGCTTTAACAGAGACATCAACACTGGCTGGAGGATTCAAATCGAGGTTACAGCTTCATGCGCAGGCCCTCCTGCTACAGAGACTGAAACCAAGCGACGCATAATTCAATTAGTAATTTGCATTTCAAATGAAGCCCCTCATTTGCATTCTCATTTATTCACCTCTCTCGTTCTGCGGTTAATTATTTTCTCACACAAACTAAGTGTTTAGCTTAAGCCAGGTTATGCAGATAATCATTTGCTTCAATGACTCATAAGTTTATATATGGCAATTCTACTGGGGGTGGTGGGGGGGGACTACAAATTAGTAATACAGTGCAAATCAGCCTTAATACATCACAGTTACACAACTAAATATTATGCCCTTAGCTGACTTGATTACTTCAGAATAGCAAAGCTTTTCAAACACTTCCATAAGCAGCAGACTGCGAATGACTCAGATCGCATCTTTCACTAATAAAATCAGTCTGGCCAGAAAATCAGCTGGAGAAATAAGAAATAAAAGATGTCTGGATCTTCATGAATAGATGCGACAAAGTTTAATAGTTGTGTTGCCTTCTTCTGAAGTATTCATGGCCACATAAAAAGGTAAATCATAACCACATTTCAATAAGACTGATTGCACTCACCTATACTGTGAAACTGCCATCGGCTGTTGATTTTCTCTGGTAGAAGTTGAAGAATTTTCTGCAAGAGATCAAAATTAATTAACTTAAAAACAGAAACGCAAACTCAAAACTCATCAACTGCATATACCATCCTGTCTAGAATCTTGGAGCCTAATTTGCAACCCAAAAAGCACACCAGCCCTTTCCTAAACAAAGTGTGGCAGCAGCACTGATGACACCTCATGTTGGCAGTAGATATGATGCACTGCCAAACAAAGGCAGAAAACACTGCTGCCCCCAATGCTAATGCTATCACTTCAGTCTCTGTGGACCAAATTAGAGCATCTTGCCTTTTTGACACTACATCATTATAGCAAATTCAGAGAGCCCATGGGGAGATGGAGCGCCTGGGGAGTTCATGGATCGAGCAGAATAATGACATTAACGACACTGCTTTATGGACAGCGAACCATGCGACAGTCTGCTACATTCAACTACTCACCAATCTAAAAGACATAACATGACATGATCCCAGGGTAACAAGGTCGCCAACCACTTGCACCAAGCTGAATTCTGCAATATCAAGTCTCAAATACTTCTAGGGGCAAACTATTCTGTGAACTGGCTATAAAATCAAGACACTCTGTATAATAATTTTACAAGCATACTGTGGGTATCACCAGCACTTGGAGAACACTAAAAGATCTGCATGTTAGGTTTAAAGAGGTTTAAAACAGGGTTCTGTAGCTGTTTGTAGAGATGTTTAGGGGTCTTTAGCCTTAAGCTGGGAAATAGGTAGTTTAAGGGAGCTTTTTTATTTACGTGCAGTTCAGTTTCTCTTTGAAAAATAAAAATGATACATTGCTGAATTTCAGTTCTAGCTCGCTCAGCATTCACACATAATGTCACATAACTGACACCAAATAATGAAAGCTAATCTTATATGGATGAAAAACTATATATAATAATAATTATTAAAATATAATTACAATTTAAAAATACATTTAAAAAGTAGTTGGGCTTATTTTGTGATATATATTTGTTGCCAATAGCTGCACTAGGACTATAACTCATGCTGTACTCCAGTAAGAAGTCGTCTGAAGAGGGTAATGCCTCTAAAAATTCCCTCATAGAAAACTAGTACATAAAACAGTAGTAAATGCATAGTATCATGTCCAATACATTACTTTATGATAGTTTTAGATAAAAAGGTCTACTACTATTTTACCATTATCAGCATTGCATATATCAATAATCAAAATTCAGAGGATGTGAAGGTTCACTGGAAATTTTAGACAGTAAATAAAAAGGCTATATTTGTATTGTGGGCATAACGGCCTCTGGTTTCCATGACCACCGCTGGTTTTTTGGTCTGCTTTGTTCTGTGTTGCTTCCCCTAAAATAACACAAAATGAAACCTGACATTGCATTGTAAATGCTAACCAGACAGAAACCACAATCCTGGAAACGAAACTTACTATTTATCTACATGCATTTCTGAATTGTTCTTCCAAATCAATCTTAAACACCCAGCAAATGATGCACACAGCGTCGTCAATATCAATAAACCTAATAATCAGTATAGTTAAGTGACACCAATACCAGCACAGACGATACATCTGACAGCACTACATATCTTCAAGTATTACATTTCTTGCCATATTGCACAAGCCTACTTCTCCTTCACTATAATCTCAACCAAGACTTGACAGACATCAATCAGCACATCAACAATCCAGTCTCAGCGTGCCAAATTCATTCACTGCCAGTGCTGATCTGAGGCGTGATGACACATGAGCAGTGTAGCATTGTAACACCTAGTTATTGATCCTTTGGGTGTGTAAATGTGTGTGTGTGTGTGTGTGTGTGTGTATATGGAGGACGGCTCAGGATTAGAGCTTGTCATTGCCTTTAAGACGCGGAGAAGTTATTGGAGGTGATAGCAGTTGGGGGGTTGCATTTAAGCCTGCGCGCTGGGGGTCTGCAGTAGAAGATGGAGGTTTCGGTAATACTTCACTCGCTCTCACAGCGCTGGCGGAAAGCAGCCCCCTGCGGAGCCTCAGTGGCAGACGGGACGGTGGATTTGAGCTGTGCGGTGTGGAGCTGAGGAAGTGGCCGTGTGGCTGCAGTAGCTGGAGCCTCCTCTAATCTGTCGCCGCTCTCCAGGCATAAGGCTGGAGCATTACGGCAGCCCGCGCTTCGCCTGCCTCTGCATTTACATGATCCGCACTCAGCTTTCCTGCCACATGGCGCGCATGACTGAGAATACAGCAGCTCCAAAACGCTCTCCTAACAGGGATTTACTGCAGCGCTGAGCTCTTCCGCAAAGTGCATCCACAACTTTTACTGCCCCGATGCCTCAGCAGCATCTCAGAGTGACATCTACACCCTTAAAAATGAAGGTGTCAAAAGGTTTTTTCTTTGTTTATTTTTTTTCTCTACAATGGTAAAAAACTGTTATTCGATTGTCTTTTGGAGAACCGTTCTAGTAAATAAGCAAGAAGAACCTGGTCTAGATGTTGGAATTGGTTTAGATGTTTCACATTATGTTTCACAAATGTCTTTGCTGTACTTGGTTCTTGAGGGAACTAAATGTGGCTCTTCTATGACATTGCCCAAAGAAGCCTTTCTGGCACAATCGTTTGTATGTAACTGGTGGCTAAGACTGTAGTGTTGTGATGGAATAAAAACAAAGATATTTTTAATTAGTTAAAGGTTTTGTTTTAACAACAACACTATGTTAAATGCAGTTACCACTTATGTTTGTCAAGCAGCACCATTAAGTAGAAAAAATACTGTGAGTTGTAAACTAAGGCACAGCAAGTCGTAATTCCCCAAGGTTACCACCAGCTTGGCCAAAGTCCTTGTAATGAGAGTTCAGAGAAAACAACAGTCATACTGCACAAGTAAGCAGAACAGAATTTAGTTTAGTCAGTGTGCTACAAAAAATCATGTATGGTCAAATAAACAAAGATCATACATCTTCAAAAAGCAGCAGGTCAGCTTTCCTGCTGCAATGAACGTCTACTGCTGATACATACTAGGTGCTGTGCTGTACTCAGGGAGGAGCAGCAATGTAGTAAATGAGAACTCAAACTTTAGATTAATTTAGAAACTAATTTAAAACGGCTCCCTTTGGGCTTTTTCTTGAACCTCGCAAGACGTTTTCTGTAAATAAAGTTTTAGGGTAAAATGTCTACGAGTGGACCTCATGAACTGGAGCCAGAGATGAACTGCCGAAACATCCATAATAACAGAAAATACAACATTCGCATTACAGGATTTCAGTGGCACAACTCTGTTCTTCTGACCCACTCGCACAAATAAGTGTGATCCTTTCCATTCAGATTTGAGCCACTAATGTGTTCAGATACAGTTCCAGAAACATTCCTTCAATTTCTTACTGCTTTTGCATTTGAATTTATAAAATTAGGCGTAATTGTTCACTTGAAAATATTTAAACACTGAGTAAATGTAGCTACAGTCGACCGAATGAGCCGAGACCATCTCTAGCAGCACCTCTTAGCATACTTAGCTTACAGACTATGGTGCATGTAAGTAATCATCACAGCAGTTTGCTACTTTAATGGTATGTAGATACTAATCCACGACCATCACAATCACGCTGATCCTGGATAGATTCACTAATACTGACTCTGGGTCAGAAGGTTGTGGTGGTCTTTTAGAATGTTTGGTAGCTCATCATTGTATATTACAATCACTTTGTTAACTATCTAGCTTTTGGTCATCATGAGCATCTTATAGAGGCCAGCTAATCGGTTAAAAAGATTATAATTATTAAAATGGGGTCTTACATTGGCAATGTTTAATACGTAGCTGAACTATCATTACTAAATTATCGACACATTGATACAGAAAACATGCATTTTACAGTGGTTTCAGATATGGCTCAGGCAATCAAACTTCAGAACTGGAACTATCCAATTTATGACTGAGATTTTGATGGGTTATGTTATTTTCTGCTTGAACAGTTAATTGCTGACTAATGACAGTTTTTGTCTCATACTGGCTCTACACAAGCCAATGGAGGCAGTATTTGATGATTAGGATAAATATGCTATAATATGAGAATTAAACTGGATTAGTATTAAAATGTGACTTACTGTAAGTAACTGAGTGTAATATGAGCACATAAGGAAATGAATTCAGTGGTATCTGCACTGCACTGGATATTATTTACAAGGTAAACATATCTGGCACTGTAGTTTAAATATAGACCTGTGTCTGACCTCAGTACAAAAATTAGCAGAGAGCTTATGTCATGACAGCTGGATGTTTAAATCCTTATATAAGCCACAACAGAAAACCACACACCACTTTAAAGCCTAAAATATCTAATTGAGATGAAACCATTAAATGTCCTCATATGAAACAGTCCTGCATTACTCATTCAGCCCAGAAGATGGCAGCACAAGCCACTCCATTTTTTCCCACTGGCAGGCTGACTAACAGTCTGAGCACACCACTGACGGTAGCTGATCTTAGAGCGGTCTTCGGTGGTGGGCTGAAGTGCTGTCATACACATGCAGACTAATGGGCACAAACACTGAAAAATGACCTGTCCTTTCATAACCTCCAGTAAATCATCAATGGGAATATGACTCTCGTCTGTAGGACAGGGTCATGTGAAATATTTGAGAGTGTAATTTTGTGACTAGCCGGCCCACATTTATAGCTGAGAAACAGACAGAGAGCAGAAGAGAAGAAATGTAATGTATAAACTTCCTGAAACTACTTGCATGTAAGCTTGCATGAAATTCTTGCCTAATACAAACTGAAGGAAGGACAAGAAGAAACAGGAAAATATAACCAACCTTTTAAAGGATGAGAATCTGAAATATACAGATTATAATCTGTTAACCATCAAAAAAATTAATAAATAAAAAAAAAAGATAAGAGCACATAAAGCACACAACTTCTTACTCATCGTAGTGATTGTTTTCGTGACTTTTGTACTTGCATATGCTGTAAAGGCGTATGAAGTTTGAAAGGAAATACGAAAATCAATCAACTTTTAAACAGTTTAAGTATAACATCAGTGATCACTGATTCACAATTCACTGTTTTTGATTCCATTAAAAAAAGTAGCATTAGAAATTATGTTATATTAGTGCTTTTAATTCATTATTAAAAACTTGCACTATTAAATTGGAGTCAAACAGCTAAATATACAACCTAAATATGGCATTTTCCTGCAAAATTAAGTACAACGTCTATTTATTTTCCATATACAACATACACATACTGATATGCAGTATGTGTAATTCTGCAAAATAATTGATATTATGCATTGAAATGTGCAGGAGTGTGTGCTCTGCAGAGGATGGGTAATGTTTTAAACAACAAAATATGTAAACTTTTGACTGGATGTATATGTAAAATAAAGGATATCTGCCTCGGCTATCAATTACCATAGTCTAGACATCTTTAAATATAATAAAATGAAGAAAAAATCTCAGTATTTTAGTGATATTAATAAAAACAATGTCCCATAATATTTCTCACATAAAAATATATTTGTAATATGTAACAAAGGTGAATCCAAAGGAACATTATTTATACAGGTTGAGCTGGCTTGATACAAGCTACACTTACAATACAAATGTGTGTGCTGAATAAATCTAAATACTGACTAAAGATGAAAACGACGTCAACACACTACTGATGATTTATCAGCAGCTGTCAACCTAGGAGAACCCAGACTATCTGCTGCTCTGCATACAGAGACAGGGACAGGTTGCTGTTTAGGCCACCGCAGGCTTCACGATAGTTGTGTTAACAGTTCAAGCTCAATACAACCTGCGCACCATTTTTTTTTTCAAACTGAGTAGCTTGTCTCTTTCATTCTTTAAACCTTCTCTAAAAAATATACAACATCAGCGGGCATTTCATAAGGCAAGAACATGAGAGTTCAAGCAAGCTCAGCTGCTCACTACCTTTTACGTGTATCAGCATTGTGTCATTGCTAATGAACTACTTTACTACACAACTTCTCATATACATACAGTGTTGGCTTTGATAAACTTGCATTAAAATGAAAACAGGTGCTGCTGTTTCCTTTATTTGTAGGCAGCATAATTTGAACAGTGGTTTGCAAATCTCACTCTCTTTGCATTTCCTCCTTCATACACCCATTGGAGGCTGAAAACACTGTCTGAGCCACTCACACTTTGTGGGGCTGAAGTTTATTTATTTAGGTTTATTAATGTCTCCATGTACTTTTTCTATAGAGGTGGGCAACATAATATTTATCGTCATGACAGTAAGCCTTTATGGGCCATTGATATGGTCAGTCAAAGGCAAAAGGCGACCTATTATAGTGATTTTAAAATGTTCATAGGTTTTTTGGGCTCTATTTAAACAGGTAGGTATTAGGGTAGAGTCTGAAATGTTTTGTTAGAGCTCCTGTATCTTTAAGTCACGCCTCCAAATGAACCCAGTGTGCTCTGATTTGCCAACCAATCCACTCTGTTTTGATTGGCCAGCTTGCCAAAGCGGCATGTTGTGACAAGTTATGCCCCAGCCTGCTGTGGCTTTTTTTTTTTTTTAAACAAAGATATTGGCCTTACCGTATTAGTCTGAGTCCGATTCTGATAGTCAGGTAGGACACACTGGTAGCCCTGAAGCTATACTGGAGCAGAACGTTTCAAAGTGGTATTTTTTTACTTTATTAGCTCTCTGTGTGTTGTGTGAGGAAGCTTGGCAGTTGGAGGGCAATGTGAACTGTGTTATAAGATGAGATGAGGGCTAGAATTTCAACCAGGCATTTCAGGCAGCTGAGAGAGGGTGGGTGATAGTTTTTCCCTCTGGTGTGTAATTTGGGCTTTATAACTTTGCAGACTGTTTACATTCAACTGTTTACAATCGAGTAACTTGATTACAAAAAATTATTCATTTAATCCATACAACCATACACAGTGACTGTTTCAGACTGATGACTTTACTGTTGCACAGCACGTGCTTAGTGTGTTAGAAGTGATTTAATGGCGCGTATGGCAAAAGAAAGAAAGAGAGAGAAAATGAGAGGCGAACAGAAGAAACAGGCCAGAGAAAACAATATACAGCGTTCAAAGTCTACTGTAAAACCGAACTAGCCGAGGGACCCGGTATTGAGCGTCAACCTGAAGAAAGACGTGGCTAAAGTTAGTTATATGTAATGGCTAGTCAAGAAAGTAAGTCACTGCGATGGTGAGCTATGTCCGTAAATGAACATAGACCCCTCACACACCCTTTTCCCTCACAGTGATGCATAAAATGCACAGCAAGCAAAATATCAGGTGGTGTTTGTAGCAATTTGGAGCCTAAAATGCACCAAATCCAAAACAGCAAGTTATATTCAATTTTGTTTGTTTGCAGTAAGTGGGTCAGCATGTGTAGGACAAGCTTCAGCATAGTAAATGCGTGTACAGTAGCCAGTCCTGTGAACTTGCAGTATAATATATAGGTCTAGTAATAAATTTAAATAATAGTTATTAAGATTAAAACCTGACTATATGCAATTTAAGCAATAAAATGTTAAGAAACCTATCTTATATATTTACTATTGCTCTTTAATAAAGCAAAAACATTTTATCTGATTACTCGATGTAATAATTGACAGAATACTTGACAGAATAATCAATAGCTGCAGTCGTAGTTTACATGCATAAAAAGCTACAAACCACACTATAAGAAAGAGGACAACGGGAAAAGCACAATAATAGGTCCTCTTTAAAACACTGCAAGTCCTATTACAAAGAGCATAATAAGCCCTGTTTAACTGCATTTTCTCATGTGGCACTGAGCTAATGTTACATAATAAATACAGCATTTATCAGTTTTGATAGTATTTTTTTTTATGTGACACTGTTTATTTTTATCTGTTTAAGAAAATAATAAATATCATGACATCTAGTTTCCTGAAAAAGTCTTGAGGAATTGCAGTGGTATATTTTTGATATTTTGATTTTCTTTTTGGGGTTTTCAATCACTGACTGTGTAAAACGCAGAATAGTCGGAATCTGTACTACATACATGCACTGTGAGGTTATAGGAGGTCATTCAGCCTGGGAGAGAAAGTGAGAGTGAGAGAGGCTACTGATGGCGGATTTTGATATGGCTCCTTGTTCTTTTATTCATGACCTATTTGGGCCATTTACGTAGTGGAGCGTTTTAATGGGCTGTCTGAAGACAAGTTTGAACGGACATCAATCACAGCCAATCTGTCTGTGAGCCAGCACACAAAGAGAATTGGCAAATAACTAGAACTGCACTGCCCATGTCTTCAGACTCCCTTCCCTAGCTCAGTGCAGCAGAACTGCAGGGAAATGAACTTCATATTTATGCAGTACTGATGAATGAAACTTTGCTAGACAGTTCCCCAAAAACACTGAGAAGGGACTGAAAGGAAAATTTATCCAAAGTATTACTTTACAAAGACAAGCATTTGTATTGCTTATTCTTCAAAACAATTAGAAAATAAATTAAAGCATTACTAGAGAGGACCTTAACGGATGTCATGGAGAAACCTTGGGTAAGCATGACAGGACCATGAGTTGAGGAAAAGGTCAGCATGGTGAAGGGGAAGTGGTGGGAGGAAATGGGTCCTATGTGCCTGATTAACTGCCCATGCTGATTCAGGGCCGTTCGTGCTGGTCAGTGGGTCAGAGAATGGCCTATGACCACAGAGGTGAACTGTGAACTGGTGATATTTCAACACGACTTAAACTCTCAGCTCCAGCTTTAAATGCATTAGCCATTTTCAATCTGAATTCTTTTAGGCTAATTTAATCATGCTTTATACAAACATGAAGCTCAACAAGAACTGATACTATTGGATTTAACACTTAGTCACTGAAAGTAAATACTGTAAAGCATAATGTAAAGACGGCCTGCCATTTGATAAAATGAACTTTAACAGTTACAGGCACTGTATACACACACACACCGCATCAAAAAACTCAAACCATGGTGCTCACACCACTGCAAACACTATCAACAGAGAACAAGACCACAGCGAGCAGGACACCAAGAAAAGCAGGAAATCTAAAGATAAAACAGACAAAGATTAATCACTGGATCTCAAATGACACCCTGCTCCCTATATAGTGCACTGCGCAGGCCACGGAATTATAGTTTCTATAATTCTCAACTCATGCACTACATGTAAAACAGAGAGACATACAGCAGAATATAAACAGAGGAGAAGCCTTCATGTCCTACATAGTGCATTAGATATATGTCATTTCCTCTGTGCCTCAAAATCAAGAAGCAGGGAGGAAAACCACACTACACATAAGTAAACATTAGCTCTTGGCTAACATATTAGCTTGTAGTTACCAGATTCTTACAACATACTGTACTTTTATAATGCTGAATGCCCTAATGAACTGAAAAAGGTAACATTAACATGTAGCACAATTTCCATAAGCAGAAGACTAACATATAATAATTTACATCAAGTTCTTTTGTGTTTTACATTCAAAAGCAATATCTATCATTACATTGAATCTCTTCAGAGGAACAGTCATTTGAGCAAGTGCATGCAAATGTGTGTCTTGTTTTCGCCAACTGCCTTTCCCAGTGCCATGAGAGGCTCTTTGTGTGTGTGTGGTGTGTGTGTGCGCATGTGTGTGTGTGGCACCTGCAAGTGTGAGACAGGGCTGGCGGCTAAAGGCCTGCTTTGCCCGGGCACTAAAGGCACTAATAGAGAGCTCACGGCAGAGAGGAAACAGCCATTATGTGCCCATCTGGATGTGAAAGAAACTAGTTTAAGCTAATAGCAGTCAAGAGCACAGACTGCTTTAACAGTAATGCTCCCACTTTTCACACAGCATGCCATCAGCCAGTGATTTCCACGACCTGCAATATCTGATGGTGTGCTCTATAATGAGAATTTAACACACATGTCTACACACACACACACACACACACACGCTTAGGTTGATGAGAGTTAGAGCTCAAGTGCTCTTATGAGTTAGGCTTTTGAGTGTAGAATGTTCAGTTTAGTGGTTTAATAAATGGCCCAAGTGATAAGAGCATCTCTGTATATTCCTCAATGGCCTCATGAAAGATTGCAAAATCATCAACCTGGTCACCAGGCCAGATTTTAAGAAAACAACATAAACTAAACAAACTCAAAACAAAATAAAGAAATAAATAGTCTAAGCAGGCTAATGACTGTAACCTTATCTTCTTTATGCATTCTATACTAGATGATGGGGACAGAGCAAACTTATGGATGTACTTTTTGTCTATTAATCTGCAGGGATTATTTTTACAGCAACGTTCAAAATTACTCAGCAATGGGCAGATGTTGGGCTTTTCCTGGTGAGGGGTGGTGAACAAAAAGAAGCAGAACACAAACAGATGGATTATCTAGAGAAGTGTGTCAACAAGGGATGCACTCATATTGGGATTGTGGGTCGAGACTGATAAATTATATTTTACACATATATCTGCCAACACAAACATTTGTAAAATGTAGAACTTGGGAATACGTCTAACCAGGTCAGCATAGCCAGAACCCCAGTGTCACCTGAACTTCATATCATTGAATATTGGTTTGAAATATAAGGTAAATCTGCCATTCTGTGCAATTCATTCATTCACTGATATGATTCAGACATCATTGTGCATCCCTATACACAACACTTTGCAGATCAGAGTTTTCCAGCCTTAAACATAACTTGCACCAGTGTTATATGGCCCTACAATAATATTACGATATTTCATGGTATTTTTGCGATAACTATACTCTTGGCGACAATGGCAAAACATTGAATAAAAAAAATATTTTAAGAATAAACTACTGCAACAAAATGAAAATTAAATTTTATTATTGCATACGATATGGTATGGCACACCTCTAACTGAGATATTAAAAAATACAATAATTTTTTATCAGATTTTAACAGAAGTCAATGATCCAGAATGTCACAATACTAAATAATGCACTCCAAATATCTCCATATATGATGGATAATAATATATAAAATGAATGATACTGGACAGATAAAATCTGTCTCTAGTAGATATATAATGGGAAATGAGAAAAGTGTGAATTTGCTAAAAACAGTAAAAAAGTAGTACCCTGATGTGATAATTAGGGATGGGTGATATGGCACAATATTTTAAAGAATAATATCGTTCATTATATTCAAAAACGTTGGCGATATTATTGTGTACGATACGATATGGCACACCCCTAACCAGTGTAGTAATAATAATGATAATAATAATAATAATAATAATAATAATAATAATAATAATAAAGCTTTGTTTTGTCTCTTCCTATATATGTGGAGTGTGCCAGTTATGGTTATGTATTAATGTTACATAACCACACAGGCCTGTCATGATCAAGCCATTTTAGATAAAGTATAACTACCATATAAATACTTACGTTAATGTGTTTTGGTAATAGTATGTAACCATTAAAGTACACATCTAGAGGGCTGATTAGCTTGATTCAAACCTGCTAATACTTAGTAGTTTCCACCTATCCACAGGCTCTGTTATATCACCTTGTCACATTCTGTTTGTTGTGACATAAACTTATGATAGTGGAAGCTAACAACTGTGAAAAAGAATTATGGTTCGCTAAAACAACTGCAATCGTAATAACTTTGACAGGTCTACAGACACATTTCAGTCTATTCATGGAATCCACCAACAGCCCATTGGTTTCTGTTTTCAGCAGGTTTTAAGTTAAAGAGATTCACATTATTTTCCAAGTACATTGTGCCAGATTTACTCTTTGCTGTCATCACGGGTGGGTTATCAATGTGGAAGACAGAGATCAGGTTGAAAAATGCTGGAATATTCTCTCAGTAATGCACATGAAATAAGAGACTATCACATCAGTGCACATACAATGCAAAGATGTACAAAGTGCATGGACACACACACACACACACACACACACACACACACACACACACACACACACACACACACACACACACACACACACACACACACACACACACACACGTCCACATACTTGCACTGCTATGCGAGTCTAGATGGTGCCAGACACAAAGAAAGCAGAGAGGAGGAGGGGAAGAGGGAGGAGGACAATAGCCTCCCTCCTTCATTCTGACAGCAGCCTCAGGGATGATCCCCTACAAAAGGGGGTCACATACCACACCATATTCAACATAATCCTGTATATTCTGCAAAATAACAACAAGAAAACATCCATGACACCATGGATTTTTACAAAGGGGCATAAATCCACAACTGAACACGGTCTCAGCATGATAGAGCGAAAACCCCTGATAAATTAGCAGAGGAGTTCCCTGCAGAAGGTGGAATAGATGAGGGAGGAGGTGGGATACGGCATGGATGTCATGCTACATTAACTCACACTTCTCACAGCATGGATCCACTAATGGCTCCTGCCCTGCAGTCCACGAATACTTAAAGCTCTACAATAAAAGCTCCTTTGCACGCCTGTAGGAGGAATGGCCAAGTGACTGGCTGATCAAATGATGTTGACAATGCAGTGTAAAGAAGCAG
Source organism: Megaleporinus macrocephalus (assembly GCA_021613375.1). Lineage (NCBI taxonomy): Eukaryota > Metazoa > Chordata > Actinopteri > Characiformes > Anostomidae > Megaleporinus > Megaleporinus macrocephalus. The sequence goes on from CM038712.1 coordinate 35,161,186, forward strand.
GTTTTACACAGTCTGTGAATGAAGAGGAACTAATTCAGTTCTGCAACAAGTATAACAGCCTGTTTGCTGAACAGACAAGAACAGACAAGACATTGCTTTCATGTCTAGTACACAACTTTCATAGGCTAATAAATAAAGATTTATTAAGTCATACAAGCCATCTTGCATCCAAGCTGTTGATACTTGCTTGAATAAACAAACACTACTTATTATTACCCTCTACAGCTGATGTAGTACTAAGTCAGAGATTGGGACTTGCCTTGTTTTTGTAACACCTGTTACATGTCTCAATAACCGCAATGTCTGTTTTTTTCCTTTCATTTATACGCATGTGCTGATAAAAATCAATTTACATTTGATTTGTTTGCGACATCATCTTACATAGTCCAACTTTTAGGATGGCTGTAGCATTATTGTCTTTGGCCCAGAGTTTAAGTCAATATCAACGTTACACTGATGACATGATGCCGATAGCAGACGACTCACTCAAATCCACTGCCTTTACTAAGTTTTGCACAACTTCCCATTAAATATTCTTTATGCTCACAATCATTAGATTCATCTGCTCAAGAAGCACAGCATGAAGTTACACAATGCACATTTCCACTAGAGAGATCTCCAAATCAAATTATGCAATCATTGTGATGGGTCTATAGGCCTATAGTTATGTACTGAGTCATGCACTGTATATTCACTTAACTACTAAGGAATATTACAACGGCTGCACCAAAAGTGAAGACTTCATATAGTAAGATCTAAAATCCAGACACTAAGTGTGCGTCCGAAATCTCATACTTCCATACTCAACAGTACGCAAAGGCAGTACACGAGAACGACAAGGGTTTCCGAATACATAATATTTGTTGAGCAGTATGTGAAATGTCCCCAGATGACGTACTGCACCGGCAGACATTTTTAAGTATGCAGCCCCAGCACACTGTCCTATCCCATGATTCCATCGGAGCCGCGGAGGAATTCAAAGTGGAGGAAAAAGCGCAGTGAAAAGCAGTACATTAGCTGTGTGTACGTAGCTACGGCTAGTGAACAGCCGCTACAGAAGATGGCGCTACTTCTGAGGTAAACAATGATTAAATTCCTCCTCATTCGTCTTCTCCAAGCTACAGCTAGAAACCATATGGGTACATACTCAGACAAACAAGCAAAACAGTGGCACAAACAGGATCTAATTACGTCAGTAAATGGGGCTTTTAAAGGAATAGCGGTGGTGGTCTGACGTCTTGAGTCACAGGACATTGGTAAGATGGCGGACGTAGTGTGTCCAAGGTTGCGTAGACACTGCACACTCGCACACTGAAAGATCGTACTGCTTTAAGGGGCAGGCACAGTGAACTAGCTGCAAATGAGTACGTACTGTTCAAGTACGCGATTCCGGACGCACCTCATGTTTTGAACAAACTTTCCAGTACACGCTTATCTCTTCAGCATACATGCTTCACTGCCACAATGTGCTTCAGCTGAAGGTTATTTTTCCTGACGCTATAGGATGAGGAATCAACAGTGCAGGTTAAGGATCAGCATGCTATGGATTTTACTACAGCAAAGACAACACATAAATGGTCCAATCAGTAAATCTGCTTGAGGGGTCAAATCTGTTAACCAAGTGCAGGGTCATGATTACAAAAACACTCAGCTGTTTGCCATGCACACTTTGAAGAGCCTTCCATATAATATATAATGCTCCACCATTTCTCCAGGGTGACCTTTTGAGTCCACCACTGTTGACACAGTGCAAACGCTCATACCGAGACTCCATTTCTCACCTCCCTGAGCAAATGTAACTAGAGAGCGCCATGCCTGCCAGCCTGCCAGCTTGTACTGGAAACTGGAGCTGCCGTTTTGGCCAGGTGGGGGGGGGGTGGAAGAAAGGACTATGCCTCCAGGAGGGGCAAGAGAGCAGTGAGAAACCTGCTGACAGCTGAGTAAAACACCCTCACAATGCATCGAAGGACAACGAGCCACATTCTTACAGGCATCCATATTAGAAAACAACATCTGACCAGCCAAACCTGCCCAAATCATAAACAGAAAACATTTTAGCATGCATCAATTAAAATGCATGTTACAACTCAATCAGCATATGAGTTAATGTCTTGAAGAATTTATTTGCTCATATAGCATTGGGCAAGAAGGGGTAGGGCAAGCTAACCTCACTAGACTTACTGTAACTGGTAATATAATAACATAACAGACTAATATCTGACAGTGTCTCAATAAGAAAAAGCAGTTAGGTTTAGAACTGAGTAATGTGTGGGTTACAAAGACAGCAGTGTGATAACTATATCTTAAATATATTTATTTTACCACATCTACACTGACTTAAGATATTTTAGCAGCTTCAATGAAATACAAACAAACCAAACAAACAAACAAGCAGCAGGGAAAGCGTGCAAAAGACACCTACTTCAAAAATAAAGAGGATGGAGTCCAGCTCCTCACGTTGAGATTTGTTCCCTGAAAGAAGACACATTCAGTCATATAGCAGACAACCAGTAATGAGTGGAAGAACGACAATGTGCTTGAGCAGTTAAGACAAAACAAAAACATTTCTCTGCTACTTCTTAAGCAACAAAATGACTTAGTTAAGCAGTGTTTCAGCATTGACTTCTCTCAATAAATGTGAAACAGGTCCAGATCCTTTACGCCTCCCCCCTAGAACTAAACTCAGCACCATGGAGGACAGGGCCTTCTGTTCTGCTGCTCCTCGCTTATGGAATGCTCTACCCGACCATTTGAGGGCACCACAGTTGAGTGAGAGTTTCAAAAAAGGACTTAAAACTTTTCTATTTAGCAGAACTTACAATCCCTGATCTGATCTTCCTATTATAGTAGTTCTTTTTTTATAGAGATATTTCTACTATGTAGCACTTTGAGATTTTCTTCAAATGTAAAGTGCGTTACAAATAAAATGTATTATTATTATTATTATTATTATTATTATTATTATTATTATTATTAATATTGTCTTTGATAGGAGGATTAAAATTCTGGTTAATGATTACTGGCTGTGTCTGAGTATTTGTAAAAATGCTTTCTGCTTTATTTATCTAATGATTGCAACTATTTCTAATTTAATAAATGGTTATCATAAACTGCTTATGTTGAAAAGGCTCCCAAGGTAAAACTTGAGGCTACGCAACACTGTTTTATACTGAGTACATTCACTGACCTTACAGTGATTTATAGCAAAAAGAAGTACTATTACATTACATTCTGTTACATCTAGGACAAGGTTCTTCAATTTCTGTACTAAAGGGCTGGTGTCCAGCAGAATTTGCTGATTTTCCTGCTCAAACACTCATGGTTCAAGGCCTCTATTGACATGATTAGCAGGTGTGTTTGAGCAGGAAAATCACCAAACTGTCCTGTACACTGAGAAACATTTACAGTGTTACAGATAGTTGTGAAGTTTTACTGTTGACTAAATGCTACAGAAAATAATACATATACATATACACACACATTATATATATATATTATATATATATTTCGTCGCAGTCCAATGAAAACAATGTATCTTATTTTTGTTGTATTTTGAGTTTTCTACATCATTTGAACATGCCAATAGTCGTTTACATTGTACATATATACACATATATACATTCATACATATACACACTGCAGTGTAAACTGCAGGACAATTTTTTCTAACATATACACACACACCTTAAGTAAGGGTAGGTTGCTTTGAGAGCATTATAAGATCTGTACTATAATCTACATTTCTGATACCCAAGCAGTTTTTTTACATAAATGAGGGGTGCTTTTCACCGTAGGCAGCAAAGTAAAATTACTCTGGTTTGTATTGAGATGGCTCACCACAAACAAAAGCCTTATTAACTTCAAATGAGTGAGCATTTGGCCTCGAACCAGGCAGAGCATAATCCCTGACTGTTATGTCATAACTGAGCTCTCGCAGACAGGGGAGAGCACCGGCTTTAATAATTCAACAGCTTGCAACAGCCAGGTTTAAATGCACTAGACATACAGGCTGTAACCTTGTTATTTAGAGGGAACAGTGGGGTGAGCCTGGGCAACGAAGGAGCACAGTGTGCATCACACGTCGCATGCATTAAACAACAGGGACGTGCCAGAGGCTTTGGGCAAAGTGAGGTCTGGGCTATTTATAAATTGTAAATGTATTCTGAATAGTATTCAATAGCAGATCAAGTGCTTGATCTTGTAAGCCATCGTTATACTCCAGATTCCTACATTTCAGTGCTCTATAATCCTATGCACGCTGTAGTGACCTTTATCACACTCTACTGGCCATTTAAAACATTAATGTTACACTATGTGATTTGACAGTTACTTGACAGTTGACAGTTAGTCTTTTTGTCATTTAAGGACTGTATTGTTTCAAAATCACTGGATTTTTTCTTCATGTGTCCCAGCGGTCCAGCTTTAAGCAGCTGTCACTGGGCAGATCAGTGTTGTTGGCCTGATTTAATGCTTCTGCACAGAAACAACCCTGACAGGATTGCAATATGATACTGAAGATGCTAAAAATGACAGGTCTAATTTACACTATGCTGCCGCTGGCCTTTCACAAGCATGAGAGTCAAATTCAGAAGACATTAACATAGAACTTACCTTTTTGTTTTAAGTTAATTTCCAGTGTAATGAAATTTTCATAGAAGATAAAATAAATTTGAGAGCAGTTGGTTTCGAAAAATGTCTTCAGTTCAGTCCTCTCACTAATATCTGAAAAGATACAAAGAAAATACACAGTTAACACCACAGTAATTGTGTCACTATGGTCCAGTGGGACAGAAATATTGAATAAATGATGAATTTAAGACATGAGAAGGCTTCATGGCTACATTTTAATGTTGTATCTCAGCATCCTTTAATCACACTGTCATGGAATATTTCATTGTTGGCCATTCATCCTCTCATCTAAAGCAAGGGACTCAATTATTCACAAAAAAATATGTCTGAACAAGTCCAGTCACACCACACAATGTGTTACAGCATGTCTAAAGCTGAAGGGAGCGGTGAGGTGTGGACTTAGTAGGACACAACCCATGATGGGTGTGAATCTGTTTAAACCTGTTTAAACCTCCAACACTATAAAGTATGATTACCACAAATCCCAAAGGCATGCACAATGCACAATACAGGCAGTAATAGCAGGCTACAACAAACAAAAAAAAATAATTTTTGCTTGACTAATTTCCAACCTTCCCTTGTCCAGTAGAATTAAACAGGCTGTTTTTGCTGCTTGGTTTCCACGTCTGGACCACAAGGCGCCGTTTAACTCTTATTAGAGCTGTCACAAATAATACATAACTGCCTAATCACAATTATCTGACATGACTTTTTGAGTCGCTCACAATTACTTGTGACTGTCATTTTTCACAGTCATATCATGCTGCAACAAGCCAAATGTGAATCAGTCGTGTTCAGTTGAGGCAAACTAATGTAAATAAGATGAAGCAGTAAAGGTACTCACTGAGACATCATCATGCTGATGGAAATAATTAAAAACAGAGGACAGTTCTAGAACAAGGCAGCGCTGGAACAATGTATATTTTTTTTTAGCTATAAGGGTTGCAATCGTGACATGCCTAATTTACAGCTGATGTTCCTTTATGCCATATTTTACATAGTCATAAGGTGCCACTTCTCAGTTGTACCTGCTAGTTTGTGTATCAATTACCAATAACAGCACCCTACTCGAACAAAGTCCTCTGACAGAAATCAGAAAGCCAACCAATCTGCATTGAAGACATACTAAACATAATCTAAAACATGCTATCAGGAGTTATACTGTAAACAAAGGCCTGACACTGAGGACAACTGCAGTTGTGTTTAATGAGTCTTCACACGCCTTTTCAACAATCAGTCTAGAATTAGGTTCTAATCCTTTAACAGTGCAGCTCTCTATGCTAAGGACAAGCAAATGAGGAAGGCGGTCACATGCTAAACGTGTAATTACGCCTTTCCTTCTGTTGTAGCTTAAAGCTTAACACCTTCTGCGAAACAATGTACTAAGATCAGGCAGGGGCTGGAATCTCCCCATAAAGCCTCAACATGCAGCTCTGGGGAAATGCTGGCATTTGGAGCCAATTTGTAACAGCGGCGCTGGCCTGATTTCTAATAGCAGTGGGACTGGATGACAGATAATTAGGAGGAATAGATTTGATGGTTGAAATATTCTGCTGGAACGTTGCTCTGAGCCAGCCTCCATTCGACCACCACTGGATAAACACATAAACAGGCTAAGGCAATGAACAATTCATAGATTGATAAAATTAATTCAGTTAGCCTTTATACATTGTTGTGCATTAATAAAAATAATAATAAAAACACAAGCATTCTCATGTTGTCCTTAACATTAATGTGACATTTGGATACAATAAGACAAGACAGACGCAAGACAAAACTCAACAATAACATATGCCAAACAATAACGAGTTTAAACTACAGTCATTATAAAAACAAGCACATTTGCTCTTGGGCCAAAATAGAAATTACTGGTACTAATTCACATCAAATGGTCATCTTGTTTCACAACACATTTATGATATATTATGTGTTGGAATCAACACCAGCTGATCACCAGTACTATATGACATTAGTAGCTTACAACAGTTCCAGACACAATAAATCTGGTACATTTAGCCCCAAAACAACACCATACCACTGAGGCAAATTACAACACTCATTTAAAATGCTGCCCTCTAAAGGTGTTATCACTGTAGGGGTGTAAATTAGAGATGGAAGGATTGATCAGCTATGTATCGGCTTCAGCCTATTTTTAATCAAAATATGGGATCAGTGATCGGCCGATATTTCTCTAATTTAGCCGATCCTGAGAGCCGATCAATGGCGCTAAACAAATTACCCTAATTTCTGCACTTCCATCTAGCCTTTCATTGAAACCCCTGCCGGCCAGGTCCTTCTATCTGAACCGCTAGTTGGAAACACATACCCTTTCATTTTTGACAGACTGACTAAAGCGGTGCACCTCTTGAGAACAGTTTTCCTTTGCGTTGCGTCCGTCTGGCAGCTTATTGCTGTATGTGACGCAGACTCATCCAGACATTTTTTTTTTTTAATCTGTAAAATTACGGTGTCTCGTTGGGGAACCAAGACAAAGACATTTAACACTTCTAATCTGATACGGTTTTTAGAGTACACCCGCGGCTGAATACAGTGAGTATCAGCAAACAGCAGAGCTAGCACGCGCAGCTAGCACAAAAGAGATAACTCAGAGAACTGTGCAGACCAGATATGACCGGTACGAACAGAACAGCAGCAACAATTCAATATTCTACATTTATTGATTGCAGTTCTTATTTAAAATAACTGTGTTTAATAACTGCAGTTTGACTGTTATTTAATTAGCTTTTTTCGTTTTAAATGAAGGGTCTAAATTTAATGATTACAGTATTGGGGATATTTGTATGATTTACTTTTTTTCATTTACTGATCATTTTGTTAAAAATATTATGCTGTTTCACATGAGCTTGTTAAAAATGGTAATAAACCAGTTTAGACCATGTTTCATGACTTGCTTGCGCTAATAACTACATGTAGCCCTGCCGTGGTATACAGCCCCACCCTCGATCGGTATCGACTGTCGGTCGATCGCGTTGAAAGGTGATCGGCGACCGGAATCGGGCTCAAAAACGCTGATCGGTCCATCTCTAGTATAAATCACAAGTTTCATTACAATCCTATTCTATCCTACATCAATTCTCTTAGCCAACAATACGATTATTGTTTAACTACTCAAAATGTGCAATGAGGAGACTTAATAGTGGGGTCTGCAGTCAATATGACATGATATAATTGAGCCTTGTAAGGTCTTGTCTGGCTGGCTGTCCGTTATTTCTTATAAAACCATAATGTCTACACGCCCATTACTCTGCTACCAGTGGGAGAGTGTAAAGCTTTGTTGCCATTGCTTACAAGAATAATAGGAATACCCTGAGTAAGCTAAAGCTAACATGCATCTCTCACTCCTCGTACAGCTGTAAATTACATGGTGAGAAAGCCAGCAAAAGCAATCGTTTGATATTTGGTTAATGCAGCCATACAGATCAATGGATTGTTCCTATATAGCATTAGACAGAAGTTTGTGGGGGGAAAAAACATCTTATTTTCTTGTTCTGTTTGCTTTAATGGAAATATGACGGTGAACACTGACAACTTTGGAAGTCAATTGCATTTAGTTTAAATGGTTCCAATCTGCTCCACCGCACTCTTCAGCCTTGTCAAATCCTGAAAGCCTACTGAATCTCATGTTTTTTTAAAAGGAAAACATCAGAGACTTGGAATATACACAGACATATAATGCATATACGAACTGGCAAGGAAAATGCAGGCTTATTTATTTGGCCTCCTTTAAACTATGCTGATGCTCTTTTGATCAGCATTCAAGCCATTTTAGCATTCTTTTCCCTGCTTTTTAAAAGAGTGGTCCTGTTAAAATAAGCAATAAACTTTGTATCAGAACTGTTGTGCTACATTCTGTCATAACTAAGGTTAAAACAAAAAATACATTATTGTTTTAAGCTTTTTAAAAATATAAACCTTTGAATCATGTTTTAAGTTCATGTTTTGGTCAGGCTAAGAGAAATATCCTATGATGACAATGAATTTTACTAGTGGTTTAATACAGAAGTGAAACCTCTGCCCACCAACCACACATACAGAAGAGCAGCAATAATACTATGGGTGGAGCTCTTATCAGAGTGCCTCACATGCTCTGCTTTTCAGCACTCTTCATTGTGTTAGGTCTCTTCCTGGAAAACATGTTGACTCATCAAAAGAAGAGAGTCTAGCAGCAGACACATCCTCAGGGAGGGAGGGAATGTGAGATATGATTTGTGTATGCATTGAGAGAGAAAGAGAGAGAGAGAGAGAGAGAGAGAGAACCCAATGACAACATCCTGTGCTGAAGAGGATCCATCTGTACGAGATACATTGGCCTTGTATCAAGGTCACAGCACGTCACTTATAATTCCTGTAGAGCTAAATGTACACTGAAAGCTTTCAGTAGGGATTCTGGCTGACAGGAAAAAAAACATTTTAGTACCAATTGAGTTGGTCAACTCCAATGACATGACATTCTAATGTGAGAGGAAGTGTCTGCTGCTCTGTTGACTAAAATGTAATGCAGTCCCAGACGCTATAATACTTTTATGAATGACTGTCGCCAGTAGGCACTTAGTAAGCCAGAGCAAAAAGTTTTGTAAATGCATGTAAGTGGAGATATGTTAACTTGCATTCATCTGCAGGTAATGGAGATATTAGCTTATATCTTACATCTGCCTAAACTGATGTGATTCCAATATCATCGCGCATCATAAAATATTCTTAACTACATTTGCAGGATAATTAGTAATTTAGGGTCTACACAAGGTCTGCATTAACTACAGATGACTGCAAGTCATCAAATAAACTTAAAACATTTTGAAACAAGTTTTGAAGCACTCACAAACACCCATAAAAAAACAAAAAAGTAGGGCATAAAGTGTTCAAAATCGTAACAAACCAATAAAAGTCACAGCCCAAAAACTAGCCGCTCAATATATTGTTAAGAAAGGAGAATAAAAGAGCAGAAACAAATACACAAACTAAAATTAAAAGAATACACAAGTGTAACCTCAATCATGTTTACCACAGCTTGTATGCCACTTTAAGAACAGTAAGGTTACAGATTACAGTTCACTAAAAAATACATAAAAACCTTACAGAGTTTTATGGACAGGTAAAAATTAACCCGAGACAGAAAGACTGAACAAAGAAAGCGTGAAGACAAAAAAATAGGGGTATATGGCCGCCAGAGGAAGAAGCTTTCTCATCTTTATTGATGTAACTCTCAATGGCCACAACAATATTTATTCAGAATTAAGCATTTGCCATAATCAGATCTATTAAAAAGCCTGAGGATGTAGTAAATGCTGCTTTATTCTGCAGCGTGATAGTGGTCCAAAACATGATAGTAAACAACAACGGTTTATTTTTTCTTGACTGGCCTTGTCAATCATCCGAACTCAAACTCATTACGTTTGCATTCCACTTACTGAAGTTAAGACTAAAAGTAAGAGGCCACTGAGAAAAGCAAACAAACAAAAATGGTTTTATTACAGGTCTGTCTGAAAAACAGCCAGCAGCTGATGATGTATGGGGGTCTCAGATATCAGAGATCTCAGTCATAGACTGCAGAAAATTTCCAACCAAGAACAAGACAAGAGCTGGGATTTCTATATAGGGCACTCAGTTTTAATATAATTGAACTTAGGCTGACCTCCCACACATTAACCTGCTTAATAAAGTTTTATTTAGAATCCAGCTGCAGTCCATTAGCATGGTTACTAAAACTGGTCAACAAAGCATCAGCTAGTAAATGTATAAAATTGACTTCACCGAATCAGATTCAGCATACCAACATTTTAGACATACAGTGTATGTAATGTTTATTAACAAGCTCCAATGGGTTTACATATGTATATTTCTATAATAAATATTTCAATACTGAACACTGTAACATTGACTGTCAGTGACTGTATTAATGCGGTAACTTAAGAATATAAGGGTCTGTTTAAATGCATGTCTTGAACTCTCTTACACAGTTAATGTTTTAAAAACAGGTCAAAACTGTGTGATGATGTTGCCATTATCTTTAAATACAACACCAATAATGTGCACATGTATTTATGTTTGTGGCAAGCAGTTAGACTAAAGACAACTGGATCAGATCTCTCAAGCAGGATTCATGTCATAAGCCCATCAGAGCTTGTCAAGCTGCTCTACTTCCCTCAAACTAGTAGCATGACCTGTCAAGCCAATCTGCATGGAGTCACGGATGGAGAGAGACAGAGAAAGAAACTAACAGGAGGGATAGCAGTAGAACCATTCGTGGCGCTCTGATAAGCTAAATTTGGTGCTGTAAAGACACAGCGCCAATCTAGGAATCCATATTTTATGACACAGAGATAAACACAGAAAGATTGTGAAACTTAAGCTTCTTCAGGACGAACACATATTAATATCAATATTAAACATACTGTCAGCGATGCAGTAAATCTGATAAATCATTGCTGTCCAACTTACAGGAGAAGACAAAAACTGTCTTTACTTTCAGTGCAAGTCATGGGAACCAGATTTAATTCCTAATTATTTTGAAACATTTGTGTTGCTCCATTCATCAGTAAATTCTCACACAATGTAAATAGCAGCTGATTAATTTAAGTAATGTAGAAAAATAGAAAAACTGACCAAAAGGTAGAGACACATTTTTCCTTTGAACAGTGAAAATATGTGTTATTCAGTAAGCAGTAGCAAGCCAGTGGGCTTTGACCTGGTCGCTTAGCCAACACAGAGTAAACACAAACCTGTTCTGCAGCAAGTTTTAGCCGAACACTGCTGACACTGCACATACAAAACACCTATTTATAACACCTTCATTTTTAAGCACCAATTAAAATAAGAAATCTTATCACATGGATCAAAGACACAAATCAGTCATATCCCATATCACAACTCACATAATCTAAATGTAAACCCAAGGCTGGCTTATGAAAGCAGTCTGCAAATAAGTGCAAAAGCATGGCCACCATTCACACAATTTGAATATGTTTATTTAACCAAATGCTTTGGACTGAACAACAGGCAAATACTGTAAGACAAGTAAAAAGACCTGTGCCACTTATACATGTCAGGATTTACCTGTTTGAGTAATGTGTGTACATATAAGACTAATTTTCAAGGGTCTATTAGCAAGTTATTGAAGATTTAAGGAAGTTTTCTAAGGAAGGTTTTCATAAGCAAGTTAGTAACTTTAGTAAGTTTTATAAACACCAAGCTAAACATCAATTCACTTTCCATCTACCCATGAGGTGCTTAGTGCTATCTTAGTGGAATTTCGGCAAGAGTGGGAAATCATACTTTGTTAAGCATCCAGTACAAAAAAGGAGCTACTTGAACACTTTAGTTCAAATAGTTTTATGCTCATTTGCAATACTGGAATGGTCTTTTTCCCTGTTGGGCAGGTAAAGCCTAACTAACAGGGAACAGGCTAACAAGCTCATCCAGTAATATTTACTCATTATTTACTGAATAATGTTCAGACGTTCAGACGAAGGAATGACCACCAGACTGAAGAAAAGCAAAAAAGCAGAAGTTTCGGTGTGGTCTCGTTTTATTATTACCAGCTAATTCCCACAATCCACTAGCTAACCCATATGTCTGTACTGCTGTGCATGTTGTGGAAGAAACAACACTTCGGCTAAAAGAGCAATAAATATGCCAGTATTATCTAGCTCTATAGAATATTTAATAGGTTCAGATTTTTTTTGTATCTCCAAAATTCCAACTCAGTGCCTGTGTCTGAAAAATGTATATCTGAAATCAATTTTTCTGCCTGTAAGTCTAAAAATGTCTGTGTTTCAACTAAACTTAACAAATATGTATTTAATAATATAACAACAATCACAAAATCCAATGCACATCAGCAAAGTAGCAATAAAACCTGGTTAATTCCTGTCGGACACCTCTAGCTACAGGCTAGGAGTCAGTATAAATATTTGTAAGTAAAACAACAGAAAACGTATTTGATATATTGCACAGCAATTTCTGGAAAAATACTGCTAGAGAACAGGGTTGATGACTAGTTGTTTCCTGAGATTTGAACATAGCTTCTGTAGCAGCTGTTAGGGTGTCCTTTGGAAACAGCAAGTGAGAAAAACACAACAACTGTGAGCCGAAAGGCATATAAAATATTCAGTGTCGGGCACTGAGGGAGAAAATAACAGGCTCTCTGATATTCAGACATAATGTTAACGGGAGAAAAACAAAACCAATTATTCAGAATCATACAGACATTTGTAAAACAAACAAACATGCTAATGGTGATGCATTTTACTGGTTCTGCAGTTTGCACTACTTCAACACTGGTCTATCAATAGAAAGCCATTGGTCAAGGTGGCCATAAACATTGGTGGCCACAAGCTAGCATAAGACAATACTGCAGAATAAGCCCCATTCAGTGCAACAGAAAAGAGCCAACACCCAATAAAAAACATACTCTTGATTAAAAGTTTATTAATTACAGGTCAAACTGCAAAAAGGATTAAAGGCAAACTATTGCATTGCTTTACAATGAGGAGGGCAGCTTATAGTAAAAAAAAAAATAAAAAAAAAAAAAATACACATTTCAGGTTTTAGGGTCAAGATTCAATGAGATTTACTGATATTTTATATGTAAAAACACTACACAGATTTCTTTGTCCCAGATTAATAAAGTTTTCAAAAAAAAGCTTTTTTTTTAAAGCTTTTTTTTTGCTTCCCATGCCGTCCCCCAATACGTCGATACAGGATATTTCCCTCCTCCTCACTTTATTCTGATAGGATGAATCCAGATTGCTAGTTTTGTCTGTCATTTGCACAGAAGACAGAAGAGGGCTTATTACTACTACATCCTTAAGATTTCCATACACTGTTTTAAATGTTTGTTGTTTTTAGTTTCTAAAAACTGTATTGAAATACTTATACATCTCCACATAGCTATATTAGTATTCCAACAGCATATCCATTTTGGTGTTACTCATTGATAACCATTATATTGAAAAAAAAAATCTAAGAATATAACTAATATTACACATAAAATAGTTTGCTCAGTGTATTTTTGGAGGACTTTTTTGAAAACAAACCCAGGTTCAATGCGAGATTCATTAGACCCAAAGCAATACTGAGAAATTTGCCAACTGCCAACATACAACTACCAACTACTTACACATTTGATCTGTAATGAGTTGCACAGGACCTCACAGGACTGAACGCTTCTGTACAGATGTGAGTAAAGTGTGTTTTATAGTTTTGATCCTTATTCCTCATCTGTCTCTTTCAACAATTCTCTGTAGCTCTGTAGTGACAGCAGGAGTCACAATCTAAAGCGCTTATGTGTCCAGTTCTATGTCCTGTCTGAGATTTTGGTTTGGTTGATTGAACTGTCAGTGTAACTGTGCAATGTGCTAAAGTTACACAGACAGTTATCCATAAAGCTGTCTCGTTTAAAACAACACACTGAATGTGAAGTGTTGAGAAACTGTGTTACAACAGTTCCACACTGAGATGTGCCTGGTATATAGTCTCCCTACAGCCTGATTTACAAAGAAAATACCAACAGGCTAAACTTGTACAGCATGGTGGAATATGCCAGGGTAGAACGTGACCAGCTGCATTTACCCACGTGAGCAGAACCTGCTAGCCTGGGTCATTTACTCATTAGCAAGGTAGCGTACACTATGCCTACGTCAAATAGACTGACGCCAGCATATGACACTAACTTTATGAGTATGAGTACAGTTTTGGGCCAACATCCAATACCAGTATCAGTACAAATTCACAGAACACTAAAATAACTTCCATCTTTTAATCAACAGAACAGGCCTACTTTGAACAAATACAGCTAAATGAACTAATAAAATTATTTAGGATTAAGAAATATTTTAGATAAATTCAGCAGGTCTAAAAGTTTAAATAAATTCACAGCATAAATACTGAAATATCGATTTCTTGTGGTTGTCAGGATGGGCTTATTAGGCTACTGTGTTTCTCTTTAAATTATATTTTAAATGAAAAAATAAACAAATAATATAGTAATTTAAAATTTTAACAGATCAGTTGTTTGTTTGCTTCTCTAGACAGCTCTCCCAGTGACTAGTGAACATGATCAAGCCATGCGTGAGGCTGTTGGTTGTTCCTGCCTTGTAAACAGTTAAACTGCCTGTTTTGTATGTGCAGTAAATATAGAAATTAAAGTTGTGCGTTGTAGAGCTCTTTAAAAGTCTGAAATTCTGCCAAACTCTCGATTTCCTCTAAACATTGTTATGGCAAGCCTAGCTCTGGTCATTGCAAACCTGTGTGTTAACACAGATTTCACCCTTCAGCAGTACAACATGTGACCTTAGGTGCTGTGCTCACCATAACGTCTGTCAGTAAAACTATTACATGCTGATGATGCAGTAAAACTGCTGGTGAGAACACCTATGTGCTTTACTATTACTTTCCAATGTAATTATTAAAGGAACTAAAAACAGACTGACTTGAAAGTCTGAAAACAAATAGGTCACTGCGACCATTCATATTTACCAGCAAGAGTTGTGGTCTGGCAAGCACGTAGGTGACAATTTGACACATTTGAAACTTTCCCTCTTAGTGCTTTGAGCAGATAAGCTTGGCAGCTTAGCAGCGTTTAAAGGCTCAGCAGCAGGCAGCACCTCTGACTTCTCAGGTCACTCTCAAATAACTCACCAAATAAATCAATGATATCATGCACAGCGTAAGAACTCTGTCTACGTTCCACTTTAAAACTACGTAGAGGCACGTAACAGATACCGAATGGATTACAGTGCTGAACTGAGAAAAGTCTGGAATAATGTAGCGTTGGCCAACATGACAATATTTATCATTATGTGATCAAATAAATCACAATAAGCTTTTTTAAATATACTGTGGATATCAACACCAACTGCATGCTTGAATACAAAAAGTGCTACACTGTGTAGCTGAATGAATAGTTTTTATGAGGTTTGACTATATCTCACCACTAGACTAAACCTTAAAAGAAACATAAAATCAGGTTTAAACTCCCAGAACAACTCAAAGACTTACACTACTAAAAAAGCTGTTTGACTTTCAGTAAGACATTTGAAGCAACAGACTACATGCCAATTTGCATGACTCTTAACCAAATCACAGCTTAGTGAGTCTCTGTCTATAAGCACTACTTCCTAAGCGAAGGTAAAAACAACAACAAAACTCCTTAAAACAAGCCTGTGGTGAGCATGGCAGTGACAGCAAACTAGGTTAAACAAAATCCAGGTTACTGCATTTCATAACATTCAATTTAATATGATGTCTAATGATGAGTGACATTCCAGATCATTTTTAAGATAATTTAAGATGAGGGAATAAAAAACTGCTTGAAGAATCAATCGACTGACAGATGATTTGATTCATCCAATGTTATTGGTTAAACACGTTAATGTTATTTTAATTTACTTTCATTTCCATAAAAAAAACACTGCTCCTATTTGAACAAATGGGTTTAGCATTCAATTTGAGGAATGTATGTAATTGTATGCAAGAGAGCACAATGGCAATTCATTCTAAATAGGCCTGCTAAAATAAATGGAGGAAAAGAAAACAGTGGTGTTCAGGGCCAATTTTTGAAGGGATGATACAACAATTCTTTGATGTACCACATCAAAAGTAAACATCCAGAAGTAGTGTTCTCTAAAATAAGTGTGCTCTACTTTGGTGAAGAAATGTAATAGACACCAATGGCTTTCAAGAGCTATATAATTAGCAGCTATATAATTAGTAGTAAGGTTGTGCATTGGCAAGAACATGTCAATAAGATATATCATGATACAGGAGTAACGATTCAATATATTGTGATATATTACAATACTGTAAGGAAGGCAATATATAGTAATTTTTTCAAATCTAATTTTAGGAAAACTGTGATAGAAAAAAATATATAGTTTTGCTAATGCTAATGTTAGCGGTGCAGGCTTGCTTGTTTATGTTTGAATCCAAAAGTCTAATGGCTACAGATAGATTACAACACTGCTATCTCACAGTCAGGGCTTTAAACACAACACGGTACAAACCACTGTCTGCCACACATCATTGCCCAGCACATCATTGCAGCTGCCTTCCCACCTTTACAGGACATGTACAACAGAGGAGCCACCAACATCTTCTCTGACCCAACACACCCCAGTCACTCACTATTCCAATCTCTGCCCTCAGGAAAGAGGTACCAGAACATATAAACCAGAACCAACAGGTTCAAGAACAGTTTTTACCCAAGAGCTGTCAAACAGGTCATACCGGCAGGTCCGACCAGAACATACTACAGCAATACAGACTGTTACTGACTCAGCCCTGATCACCACAGCAACTACACACCGAGCTATACTAGCTTATGAGACTGCATGCACTGCACTTATACAGCTCTGAAGTACCAATTATATTTCACACACTTGAACAAAAACTACTCATTTTTAGTTGGTAGTTTAATATTTTGCGTACTTGATTTTAGACTTAACAATTTAACAATAAATAATTTTCTATCAAACATGTCATGGTTCAAAGATTTGTCAAGTTTGTCATCCTTAGTTAATAAATAAAAAATATAATTAGATTTTTATATACAGCTGTGGACATCCAGCTTGATAAATTGGACAGATTAAACAAAACCGTACAGTGTTTACAATTGTAATTACAAAAATTCTGCTAATTAGACAGCCAAGTATTTATGCACAAGTCGTTATGCCAACATTTGGTTTGCTTTCATTCAAGTTTGCTGAAAATTCTAATCCTTTATATGATTTTCTTCTAATCAATAGTTATTACTGTGAACTGACAGAGAAAGACAATGGTAATTTTTTGTATTTGTATTTTGGTACCTACTTGCGTAAACTATATTAGTTTATAGATATTTCTTAAATATAACACTGGTCAGTCCTTTTTCCTTGGTATATCATAGCACTGAAACAAAAATGCAAACCCTTGAAACAATGTTGACAGGGACTTTAAAGACCTTGTGTACACGAGAATCAGTCCTCTCCAGCAAATTGGACCAACTAAGCTCTGGTATTGTTTGCTTTAGGATTAGCTCTAGTATTAGTTTATCTGAAGGAGCATCCCCTGTCACTCAAGCCTCTTGCACATCACACACACAAAACTAGTTTCTAACATGCAATGATTAAAAGTTGTAATTGTTCAGAACCTTTCCATTGCACTGAATTGGCCTATGAAGTTTTTTTGTTTTTTTAATTCTCAGCTATGTATGCCTGCACTAAAAAGTTTATGAATGTAGTTTTTAAATATAGTTCTCTTTGCTACTGAAACTTTAAGCACATGTTCTGCAGGTGACACCACAGCCTGTGCGGAGATGAAAGTTAGAGGGGCAAATAAGGGGCTGGACAGTACGTTTGCTATGGTCAATACAGTTGTGCGTCACCCTTGTTGAGTATTTAGCATTTTCAATGACAATGCGCTGATACTACTTGTACATCAGCTGATCAGAGAATTATTTTAAAGACAGCAACAATGTGATTCTTTGGACTGTCACGTTTTGTTTACAGTAATATGGTTCAAGACTGAAAACAATTGTAAAAAAATTATAAAAAAAGGTAGTTAGAAGTGGCAAAGTATGACATTCAATAAACTAAAAAACCTTCTCTTTATTAATATGTATTGGTATCAAGCACTGCATATGGTAATGCCATTTATGGTCTAAATGAGTAGTTTTTTTTTATTTACACTAAATATGTTTATTTACAGCTGCTCAACTAATTTCTGTCCCTGTAGCACGTCCTCTGAGAGTGAGGTTTGAGATGTAGAGAACACAGTGTTCTCCACTTTGTAATCCACAATGAATAGCCTACTTGTAGCACTGTGACCTATAATCAATCATGGCTGGAACCGATGCCAAACTTAACTGATGGACATTCATTTACATTCTTGAAAACATTTAAATTTCTTCATCTCAGTCGTGTTGTTTTTATGATTTTCTTCTAATATCTATAGTCCTTTGATGTCTTTACTATGAACAAGCAGGAAAGAATGATGCTAAAATTACTTTTTTCTGCTGTTTTCTTAAATTTGATTTGCATTGGCTTACTAGCTTAGAATGAGCCCTTCATATCATTATAGGAGCAGGTCTTCCTCCTTGAAGGCTGCTGTGTAGAGCTGCCATGTTGCTACAGCAGCCCAGAACGAACAAACCTCACAGTGGCTGTAGAGAGGGCCTTAAGGCTTCACAGTTTTTACACTGAAGTGGACGCTGGAATTTGGTGGAGCTCTAGCACCAGCTGGGAGACATAGAAAATGAAGAAACCTTGAACCTGTACTAAATTAACTATAATAGTTACTACACTGTACTAATAACATGACTGTGATAGGCAAACCACTCAATGAGTAGAAAAAACTTTGTTGTGAGAAGTTTAAGGACACTTTTTTTTTTTTTATAATTGGAGGTGGAATTTTTTGTCATCAACAAAGCGGAAAAAACACAAAATCTGAACAGGCTGAAAACCTGGGCTAGGAGGAGCATGTGGGAGGGATACAGTAGATTGCAAAATACAATCTTACCAGAAAGACTGCACACTGCTTCTCTAAGCCTTTTTAAAATTGCTAACAGTGCTTGCTATACAGGTTATTTACACTTTTTGTTTGTAGCAGAGCTAAATACTACTTCCGACTTGTGTTAGTCAACTGTTGCGGAATCTCATAACTGCTTAACTTCTTTTATGAGAGGTTGAAAGTTAGTTGCCCATTTTAAAAAGAGTTGCCACAGCAGTTTTTTGTCACACTAGCTATATGCAAGTTGAATAAAAGGCTGGTAAACAGATTTTATGTAGTGTTACATTTATTTTTAACATTAAAATGCTAACATTTGAAACAGTGTTGAGAGAGGCTTTTACAGTACAGTAAACTGTGGCGAGTCTACTCGTGTTTGCGAGTAAGGGCATTATATTAACGTCTGTAAAATACCAACACTGTAACCTAAGAATGTAAGCATTCACTTCAACTAGTCTGTTGATGCAGATTTAATGACCCAGATTTAATGAGTTTAGTGACGCTCAAATATCATAATTACTCCACACCTCTAGCATATAAATAAGCCTATCCATACAAGCTCATCTATTCATTATCTACAGTGATCAACAAACAAATCTAATTTCTCTATAAACAGTTTAGCCTAAACTGAATTTGAGCTAAAACATATGCATCTTCATGGTGTTGTCACACAACTCTTTATAAGTGTTATTGAAAAGATCTTGTCAGGATGTGAAACAGGGATGTTTTGTAGCAGGTCACTGCCATTCTCCGTGTCACACAGGCTGATGTCTTCCACACATTCGTGCCACTGTCATACCTTGGCTTAGCAGTGAACTGAAGCCCTAGACAATAAAGTGACTTTGAGCCGCCTCATCAGCATGTTTCGGGTGAAAGAGGAGAGTCAGGATGCCCCACTCTCTATTCAACTCCTCACTACTCCTCAGAAGTAGGTCACTGTGCAATCTAAGAGATATAACTCATGGAATGCCTTTTTGTAGGTCCTGCTCCAGCTTTGATGACTGGCTCACACTTTTTAGCAAGGTGATACTTTTGTGAAGATTGTTCTTCCCACATAATCCAAAGAAACTGGATTCTATGCATGTCTTATACATAAAATGATAGTTTAATCACTTGAATTTCCTCTTCCTTTAGCCACTCAGCTGACGAGTGGTATGATATCCTGCACTGTGGCAGATGTTTATGCTAGAACGAGAAAGTCACACTATGAAGGTGGGAAGGTAACGGGGACAGAGCAATATCCATAGCAATGTCAAAGTACAGTTAGCTTTTATTATTGTGTGACACAGAAAGGAGGTGTCACTATATACAGCGTTGAGTGATGTACTTTTTCCCTTATTTATTTTCAATGGGAAAGACCCATATAGGAATAGGCAGCACTCAATCAATGTTTTATTCTTGGGACAGATCTGGTTTGCAATGTTATGGGGCAAATAATGCAAACCTAGTAGATGCATTCACACTAGCTTTAAATTGTCGCATGGAATACCATAGCTAACAATTCTAGCTAGCTGGCTGCAAGACACTCAACTTTCTAAACCAGGTTTACACAGGTCTGGTCCTGGGGGGCCTATGGACAGCACAGTGTGCTAATTTCACTGCTTGAACACATTTACCAAACCTGACAATTTACAAGAGAGATGGATTAGCAGTCGTTTGAGCAACAATATCAGCTAACTGGACACTCACTCTCCAGGACCAGAATCGAAAAACTGCTTTAAAGCTATTGCGTCTTAGCAACAAGTAGAAGACAGCTACAACAGCTTTTCAGCCTTCAGAAACAAGCAGGGTGAACCACCCTAACTTCATCGAGTTTAAGACGGCAAGATGGCGTTAATGATGAGGCGAAACCTTTCCCACGTAATAGTCTCCAAAACAACACTATACTCTCCACGTCAATGGCACACTGCTGTTGCATAGCATAACGGAAGCTGAATGTAGGCATTACACACAAAAACAGTTATTTGGGAACAAGTCTGGCCACTTTGTGCCACTCCTTCTCCTACTGCAGCTCTGTCTGTTCCAAACACAGTGCAATTACAATGAAAGCTGACATCATGACAGCATAAGACACTCCTAATGGTTTCCGAATGCCACCCAACCTGTATTGCACCTACTCCTAGCTAACCACAATGAGGCTACGGTACCATTACTGGAAAAGACATTATTACTGAAACAGCACTGATATTCTAGCCACAAGACTATTGCCTATGCAAAAAAAACTAACATTGAAAGCAAGAAATTAGAAATAAAGTTATCAATAAAATAAAATCAGTGTCCAAACCCAAATCAAAACGCTCACCATATACCTTTGCAATACTTCTTGACAACAGTGTTAATGACATCAAATGACAAAACATTTGAAGCTAGCTGGAACATGCTGTCTTACAGGAAGCCAAAATAACGTCTAGCTCCGCTGTCCAAAGAAAAAACATTGTATCTCAATTTTGGGCCATTTTCATTTTTCTACATCATTGGAACACAATAGCTGCCATTTTCATTGTGTGGAAATTTCATGATGAGTGGACCAATAGAGGTTTTTTCTGGTTCCACTGACTTACATAAAAGTAAATACTGTTTTTGGCCTCTCCTGTAAAATTGACATTTTGGAGCTACTTGTTTTTTATTGGACAGTGGCAATAAATACAGTAGTATATGATTCACTGCAACAATTTCTTGTGAAAAAGAAATTACAAGATTTATCTACTACAATGGTGTATTCGTTAAATAAAGAAGTTATCTGTGTAAGACATGTAGCATATCAAATAGGCAGTGTTTATGCCAGGTGTCGGTACGACAGTGATGAATGAATCTTCCACAAGGTCCTTTGTTCTACACTCAACACAGCATAGTAGTTATGCATCGTAACCTGAACAATATTCCAACAATATAAAAAAAAAAAAAAACAAAGTCACACACACACACACACACACACAACCGGTACTGTAGTTTACACAAAGTTATACCACAGAAGAGACAATCATTTTCAAACCATCAACAGACAATACAAAGTAAAAATAAAAGAAAAAAGTAAAAAATAATGAGTGAGTGAGAACTGGGTAACAGATAGCATCATGTGTCCCAACATACACAATATGGGTCTCCAACCAACAAAACACACTTTGGACTGTTGTGGTTGTGCTGACTGTGCTCCTTGTTGCTGGAGCAGGATGGGGGAGGTAAAGGCAAGCTGTGTGTGATCAGGTGCACCAGTAATTACCAAACTAAGCCATGCTCAACCAAGCATGATTTGCACACACAGCAGCTTTTCAACTCATACTAACTGATTTTAACCCAGAACTGAAATCTAGCATGTAGATTAATCGCTAATGCACAGCCAATAAATCACTGTTCCTACTTAACTAACTTCTCCAACCAACGTTTCTTAATTCTGTTGTTCTTTATAACAAAATTATGTGAAGAATGCAGCCTAAAAAGCTGAAATCTGGTAGATTTTGATTATGTTAGTGTCAAAAAGTAAAATTTTGAATGAGACAAATCAGGCCAACACCAGCATGATTGTACCTCATCCCTGGCGTGCTTTTGTGAAAAGCACTTCTGCAGCAAAAGTGGTGCAGTTACCGCTTCTGATATGAAATGTGATTAGGCGTGTTTGAGATACAGCTGTGCCTGGCCTTGGTGGTTAGCGAGAGCAGCCGGACGCAGTTGGAGGAGGAGGTTAGAAAAGAGCCTCAGGTCAGACACTTGCATTCTGCAGCCTACGTGAACATGAAATGCTCATTATGAAAAAAGAAATATGTTGAATACTGCATGAAAATGATGAGTGAAAAAGGAAACATTAGCCATTGCTAACTGGAAAGTTTGCTAAACCAACATCTTTTATGTAAGAAGCACATTAAACATCATGCTAACTCCACAGACCAGATACAATACATCATCCAACACAATGCAAGGCATATTAGAAGCTAATAAAACTAGCTAAGAAGAATGACACCACCAAACATGAGCTACCAAATTGTGCAGATGACAGTGGATTCCTTTTCTACCATGTACACAGGAATACTGAGGAAAACGCAGAGGACTAGAAAAGCCACAACCTGAGGCCGTTTCAAGTGTGGAACTAGCAGATGTAGAAACCCCATGCAGCACACAGTGACTGAATTACTGGCAAGAGCCGAACGGGCTTTCCTATTTCTGCCAAAGTCACTCAAAGTTTAGACAGCGGAAGATTGTTTAGCACTCCCTCAAAAATCTTAAGTGAGAAGAGGAACACACTTCTGTGCCAACAGGCCAAAATGTCACTTTCTGTGAAGACTGCAATCAATGCCCTGTGATGGTTCTGGCTCATTTTATCTAAAAATAATACAAATTTGTGAGATTGCTGTATGTCTATCATCTACTTACGAGTTTGCCACAACATTTGTTTTATAGTTTGACTTTTTTGTTTGTAAATACAACTAAAAATCACATGACATTTGGCCATGAAGCTATAAAACTGTGTATGTCTTTTTATAGCTTCATGGCAATGTTGTTGTTGTTGTTAGGCCAATTTAAACCATGTCTTTGACTGGGTAGTTATTTGTTGTGGCACCCTGTCCATGCCCTCAATCGGAATCAGCGTACCACCATTGACTGACTGCGCTACAGGACAACTGACAAAAGCTATCAGACCAACAAATTGCTGATTGGTCCATCTCGAGCAAACACGCCAAGTTTTAGCACTAACAAGAGTTAAATAGATGGACTTCAACTGGCTATCATTAAGCAAAGCAGACAGAGACAATCATGATAGCCATATCAGAACTTAGGCAAAAAGGCAGAGGCAAAGGAGATGTGAGGACAACGTATGACAGATGAAAGGCAAAAAGAGGGAAAGGAGTTTTTGTGGCCTTAACATCTAGGACCCTTATCACTCATCCTTACTTCCTATCTGTACAGGAAGCTGCCAGTGGGAGGAAATCCTTCCTTTTATGAAAACACAGCACTTTCGTAAGACTGGTTTAAGAGTGAAATGTACAACCTAACAGAGTAAACAGACCCAATTTATCTAGCCCTGACACACAAATGAAAAGAGCAGGTTTTAAATATCAACTGGTCTGTGACCTCTGCTGAGTAATGCTGGCATTAAACCAGTAGTGGGCTAAGCAAGGAAGGCAGGGATACACTGTTCACACAAAGACTCCACAAAGATTCAAAGCATATTATAAATTATTCAAAGTAGTACAAGCTGTTTGTTTCCTGAGTATTCAGAACATTAACAGTAGCTGCTGTTTGGTTCAGAATGACACAAAGAACTGTGTCTACTCTAAACTTCAACGTCCCCGTCTTGTAGTACAAATCTGGTTGCACATCATGGTTCTGGTGTTTCATTATGAAAGCATATTAAGAGGTGCTTTTGCAATTGGGTTGCTACACTGCCAGACGTTACTTTATAGCTGCTTATCTTGAGGGCCCTCTGGGTAATTCTGAGTCAAGCATTTCAGGAGTTAAGTATTTTATTTTATTTATTTATTTATTTTTTACATCCTTTAATGTGTTTTCTCTCTTGACTTGATTTTTTCCTCGCACGCAAAGTGCACCACTGCTGGCTGCTCTCTGTGCTTGAGTTTTCAGAGGGGTTGTGTTTGACAGTTTGAAGAAAAACCTCTCAAACTACAACAAACATGGTGGAAGAGGAGCAGACAGGTGAGATAGATTAAAACTTTTGGTACCCTCCAGGTCGCGGGGGTAGCAGTCTAAGCAGAGAAACCCAGACTCTCCGCTCCCCAGCCACCTCCTCTAGCTCTTCCAGGGGGATACTGAGGCGTTCCCAGGCCAGCCGAGAGATATAATCCCTCCAGTGTGTCCTAGGTCTTTCCCAGGGTCTCCCCCCCGGTCGGACATGTCCGGAACACCTCCACAGGGAGGCGTCCAGGAGGCATCCTAATCAGATGTCTGAACCACCTCAGCTGGTTCCTCTTGACATAGGGGAGTAGCGGCTCGACTCTGAGCCTCTCCCGTCTAATCGAGATACTCACCCTATCTCTAAGGGTAAGACCCAACACCCCGCAGAGAAAACTCATTTTGCTAGCTTGTATCTGCAATCTTGTTCTTTCGGTCACTACCCAAAGCTCATGAGCACAGGTGAGAGTAGGAACATACATTGACAGACCGGTACAGAACTGGCATTACTGCAGACGCTGCGCCAATCCACCGGTGAACCTCTCGCTTTATCCTTCCCTCACTCGTGAACAAGACCCAGAGATACCAAAACAGACGATTTCAGCTCCCACATCTTTAATGACATTGTGGTTATTAACTATATCAAGGTTATTTATTTGTTCTATACATTTCAATCTAGAGACATTCTTAAACCTTCAACAATATGAAGCAGCTTCGCTAAGTATTTTACACTAATCAGTTCTACCCTTATTAGCATCACAATCTTGTGTTTCCAATGCGATTGATTGCTCAATCAATCAATCAGTCAGTCTAGCAACCTGTAAGTAGCAGCCATGCTGTGTGGTTGTATCCACTGTTTGGTTAAAATGCATAATGCAGATCATCTTAAACTCAAAGTTTTATACTATGAACTACAAGTGACTACTGTTAGCATAGTGTAATGTAATTAGTATGATGACCTAGTTTATTACACAGAGGTTCATTTTATGTTCTTCTCTGTGTGTATTTTAACTCATTGCTTCTCTGTTATCATCACGGCATCTCACTGTAAACCAGCAAATCAGAGCAGAGCTTATTAGTCATAAGCTCACCAAAGGGACAACAGCTCGTTTCATTCTACAGCCAAATCATAAAGGATAAAAAGTGGGTAAAACAGCATGTGGGCATTTTTTGTCCCAACACACATCTTTCTAAGTAGACATGAGAGAACTATTTAAAATGCTGAAAAGATGCAATCTATGGCACTTTAATCAAGTCAGCAAATCTGAATATAGCACTTGTCACCAAAATCAGGGAACAGCGTATATGATGCGTTTAAGATTAACATTCTGTGTCTCATTCACTGTCAACATTTGAAAAAAAAAAACTGCATTATTTTCTGTCCCATGACAGTGTAATGCCACTGTCTCTATATTACAGTGTCAAATTATACACACAAATATAAGCAGGCCAGCTTGCATAGCAGTGCTGAAAACACTAAAGTAAGCAAGCTGGGCTTAGCCTTTTTTAAAGTCTCTTAGGAAACATGCGTCATTTAAGGTTATTTAAGGTTAAGGTTAAGGTTAAGGTTATGCCTGTGCTGCCACTCCACAAAACAGTGCAAAGTCTGACGTCAAGCTTTGCAGACTTTCTAAATATTACAGATTGGAGTAGGCGCTGGTGTATTAATCTGCAAACGTAAGAGTTTTAGAAAGGTGCAGGGATAGAATTAAGAAGTGGAATCTGTGATTGGGTACATGAAAATAAGGCTAATTCAGGCAGGCTTAGGCTTTAGGCTAACATAACTGAGAAAACCTGGACTAGCTTTCTTGGAAAAGACCAGTTGCTACAAACTCTATGTTCTTCTGTGTGCAGGAGCGCGCACAGCACTAACGAACAGTTCTCTTTTGCTCATCAAGCAGTAGATCTATATTAGCTTACTGGTAGTCATATGTCTCATCAGGACACTGGAACAGGAAGTATCCCTGTGTGTTAGTAACCTGAGCACTGTAGTGAATTACATTGCTGGGCTACCCCAGCACATAGACCACCATGACCCTTAGCCTGTTAACGCTGCACTCTTAGTAAGCCATCCTACTCAGCTCTGCACACACAAACAACCTTTGATACTGCAGTAGCTTTCAGAGCCTGTCAATTCAGGAAAAGCACTAGCTGACTGGCACTGCTCTCCACTACTACTCAACAACAACAACAGCAGCAACAGCAACGTCAAGAATATCTCAGATCATGTACTAGACGTTTCTTGTAGCTTTTCGCTGGGTGATATGCGTTATCGTTAAACTCAGACTCGCTATCAGCTTGCTGGAAAACCTCAACCGCTTGCTTTTTTTAAGTTAGCTTCTTGTAGCATATCAAATAGGCAGTGTTTATGCCAGGTGTCGGTACGACAGTGATGAATGAATCTTCCACAAGGTCCTTTGTTCTACACTCAACACAGCATAGTAGTTATGCATCGTAACCTGAACAATATTCCAACAATATAAAAAAAAAAAAAAACAAAGTCACACACACACACACACACACACACACACACACACACAACCGGTACTGTAGTTTACACAAAGTTATACCACAGAAGAGACAATCATTTTCAAACCATCAACAGACAATACAAAGTAAAAATAAAAGAAAAAAGTAAAAAATAATGAGTGAGTGAGAACTGGGTAACAGATAGCATCATGTGTCCCAACATACACAATATGGGTCTCCAACCAACAAAACACACTTTGGACTGTTGTGGTTGTGCTGACTGTGCTCCTTGTTGCTGGAGCAGGATGGGGGAGGTAAAGGCAAGCTGTGTGTGATCAGGTGCACCAGTAATTACCAAACTAAGCCATGCTCAACCAAGCATGATTTGCACACACAGCAGCTTTTCAACTCATACTAACTGATTTTAACCCAGAACTGAAATCTAGCATGTAGATTAATCGCTAATGCACAGCCAATAAATCACTGTTCCTACTTAACTAACTTCTCCAACCAACGTTTCTTAATTCTGTTGTTCTTTATAACAAAATTATGTGAAGAATGCAGCCTAAAAAGCTGAAATCTGGTAGATTTTGATTATGTTAGTGTCAAAAAGTAAAGTAATTTTGAATGAGACAAATCAGGCCAACACCAGCATGATTGTACCTCATCCCTGGCGTGCTTTTGTGAAAAGCACTTCTGCAGCAAAAGTGGTGCAGTTACCGCTTCTGATATGAAATGTGATTAGGCGTGTTTGAGATACAGCTGTGCCTGGCCTTGGTGGTTAGCGAGAGCAGCCGGACGCAGTTGGAGGAGGAGGTTAGAAAAGAGCCTCAGGTCAGACACTTGCATTCTGCAGCCTACGTGAACATGAAATGCTAATTATGAAAAAAGAAATATGTTGAATACTGCATGAAAATGATGAGTGAAAAAGGAAACATTAGCCATTGCTAACTGGAAAGTTTGCTAAACCAACATCTTTTATGTAAGAAGCACATTAAACATCATGCTAACTCCACAGACCAGATACAATACATCATCCAACACAATGCAAGGCATATTAGAAGCTAATAAAACTAGCTAAGAAGAATGACACCACCAAACATGAGCTACCCAAATTGTGCAGATGACAGTGGATTCCTTTTCTACCATGTACACAGGAATACTGAGGAAAACGCAGAGGACTAGAAAAGCCACAACCTGAGGCCGTTTCAAGAGTGGAACTAGCAGATGTAGAAACCCCATGCAGCACACAGTGACTGAATTACTGGCAAGAGCCGAACGGGCTTTCCTATTTCTGCCAAAGTCACTCAAAGTTTAGACAGCGGAAGATTGTTTAGCACTCCCTCAAAAATCTTAAGTGAGAAGAGGAACACACTTCTGTGCCAACAGGCCAAAATGTCACTTTCTGTGAAGACTGCAATCAATGCCCTGTGATGGTTCTGGCTCATTTTATCTAAAAATAATACAAATTTGTGAGATTGCTGTATGTCTATCATCTACTTATGAGTTTGCCACAACATTTGTTTTATAGTTTGACTTGTTTGTTTGTAAATACAACTAAAAATCACATGACATTTGGCCATGAAGCTATAAAACTGTGTATGTCTTTTTATAGCTTCATGGCAATGTTGTTGTTGTTGTTAGGCCAATTTAAACCATGTCTTTGACTGGGTAGTTATTTGTTGTGGCACCCTGTCCATGCCCTCAATCGGAATCAGCGTACCACCATTGACTGACTGCGCTACAGGACAACTGACAAAAGCTATCAGACCAACAAATTGCTGATTGGTCCATCTCGAGCAAACACGCCAAGTTTTAGCACTAACAAGAGTTAAATAGATGGACTTCAACTGGCTATCATTAAGCAAAGCAGACAGAGACAATCATGATAGCCATATCAGAACTTAGGCAAAAAGGCAGAGGCAAAGGAGATGTGAGGACAACGTATGACAGATGAAAGGCAAAAAGAGGGAAAGGAGTTTTTGTGGCCTTAACATCTAGGACCCTTATCACTCATCCTTACTTCCTATCTGTACAGGAAGCTGCCAGTGGGAGGAAATCCTTCCTTTTATGAAAACACAGCACTTTCGTAAGACTGGTTTAAGAGTGAAATGTACAACCTAACAGAGTAAACAGACCCAATTTATCTAGCCTGACACACAAATGAAAAGAGCAGGTTTTAAATATCAACTGGTCTGTGACCTCTGCTGAGTAATGCTGGCATTAAACCAGTAGTGGGCTAAGCAAGGAAGGCAGGGATACACTGTTCACACAAAGACTCCACAAAGATTCAAAGCATATTATAAATTATTCAAAGTAGTACAAGCTGTTTGTTTCCTGAGTATTCAGAACATTAACAGTAGCTGCTGTTTGGTTCAGAATGACACAAAGAACTGTGTCTACTCTAAACTTCAACGTCCCCGTCTTGTAGTACAAATCTGGTTGCACATCATGGTTCTGGTGTTTCATTATGAAAGCATATTAAGAGGTGCTTTTGCAATTGGGTTGCTACACTGCCAGACGTTACTTTATAGCTGCTTATCTTGAGGGCCCTCTGGGTAATTCTGAGTCAAGCATTTCAGGAGTTAAGTATTTTATTTTATTTATTTATTTATTTTTTTACATCCTTTAATGTGTTTTCTCTCTTGACTTGATTTTTTCCTCGCACGCAAAGTGCACCACTGCTGGCTGCTCTCTGTGCTTGAGTTTTCAGAGGGGTTGTGTTTGACAGTTTGAAGAAAAACCTCTCAAACTACAACAAACATGGTGGAAGAGGAGCAGACAGGTGAGATAGATTAAAACTTTTGGTACCCTCCAGGTCGCGGGGGGTAGCAGTCTAAGCAGAGAAACCCAGACTCTCCGCTCCCCAGCCACCTCCTCTAGCTCTTCCAGGGGGATACTGAGGCGTTCCCAGGCCAGCCGAGAGATATAATCCCTCCAGTGTGTCCTAGGTCTTTCCCAGGGTCTCCTCCCGGTCGGACATGTCCGGAACACCTCCACAGGGAGGCGTCCAGGAGGCATCCTAATCAGATGTCTGAACCACCTCAGCTGGTTCCTCTTGACATAGGGGAGTAGCGGCTCGACTCTGAGCCTCTCCCGTCTAATCGAGATACTCACCCTATCTCTAAGGGTAAGACCCAACACCCCGCAGAGAAAACTCATTTTGCTAGCTTGTATCTGCAATCTTGTTCTTTCGGTCACTACCCAAAGCTCATGAGCACAGGTGAGAGTAGGAACATACATTGACAGACCGGTACAGAACTGGCATTACTGCAGACGCTGCGCCAATCCACCGGTGAACCTCTCGCTTTATCCTTCCCTCACTCGTGAACAAGACCCAGAGATACCAAAACAGACGATTTCAGCTCCCACATCTTTAATGACATTGTGGTTATTAACTATATCAAGGTTATTTATTTGTTCTATACATTTCAATCTAGAGACATTCTTAAACCTTCAACAATATGAAGCAGCTTCGCTAAGTATTTTACACTAATCAGTTCTACCCTTATTAGCATCACAATCTTGTGTTTCCAATGCGATTGATTGCTCAATCAATCAATCAGTCAGTCTAGCAACCTGTAAGTAGCAGCCATGCTGTGTGGTTGTATCCACTGTTTGGTTAAAATGCATAATGCAGATCATCTTAAACTCAAAGTTTTATACTATGAACTACAAGTGACTACTGTTAGCATAGTGTAATGTAATTAGTATGATGACCTAGTTTATTACACAGAGGTTCATTTTATGTTCTTCTCTGTGTGTATTTTAACTCATTGCTTCTCTGTTATCATCACGGCATCTCACTGTAAACCAGCAAATCAGAGCAGAGCTTATTAGTCATAAGCTCACCAAAGGGACAACAGCTCGTTTCATTCTACAGCCAAATCATAAAGGATAAAAAGTGGGTAAAACAGCATGTGGGCATTTTTTGTCCCAACACACATCTTTCTAAGTAGACATGAGAGAACTATTTAAAATGCTGAAAAGATGCAATCTATGGCACTTTAATCAAGTCAGCAAATCTGAATATAGCACTTGTCACCAAAATCAGGGAACAGCGTATATGATGCGTTTAAGATTAACATTCTGTGTCTCATTCACTGTCAACATTTGAAAAAAAAAAACTGCATTATTTTCTGTCCCATGACAGTGTAATGCCACTGTCTCTATATTACAGTGTCAAATTATACACACAAATATAAGCAGGCCAGCTTGCATAGCAGTGCTGAAAACACTAAAGTAAGCAAGCTGGGCTTAGCCTTTTTAAAGTCTCTTAGGAAACATGCGTCATTTAAGGTTATTTAAGGTTAAGGTTAAGGTTAAGGTTATGCCTGTGCTGCCACTCCACAAAACAGTGCAAAGTCTGACGTCAAGCTTTGCAGACTTTCTAAATATTACAGATTGGAGTAGGCGCTGGTGTATTAATCTGCAAACGTAAGAGTTTTAGAAAGGTGCAGGGATAGAATTAAGAAGTGGAATCTGTGATTGGGTACATGAAAATAAGGCTAATTCAGGCAGGCTTAGGCTTTAGGCTAACATAACTGAGAAAACCTGGACTAGCTTTCTTGGAAAAGACCAGTTGCTACAAACTCTATGTTCTTCTGTGTGCAGGAGCGCGCACAGCACTAACGAACAGTTCTCTTTTGCTCATCAAGCAGTAGATCTATATTAGCTTACTGGTAGTCATATGTCTCATCAGGACACTGGAACAGGAAGTATCCCTGTGTGTTAGTAACCTGAGCACTGTAGTGAATTACATTGCTGGGCTACCCCAGCACATAGACCACCATGACCCTTAGCCTGTTAACGCTGCACTCTTAGTAAGCCATCCTACTCAGCTCTGCACACACAAACAACCTTTGATACTGCAGTAGCTTTCAGAGCCTGTCAATTCAGGAAAAGCACTAGCTGACTGGCACTGCTCTCCACTACTACTCAACAACAACAACAGCAGCAACAGCAACGTCAAGAATATCTCAGATCATGTACTAGACGTTTCTTGTAGCTTTTCGCTGGGTGATATGCGTTATCGTTAAACTCAGACTCGCTATCAGCTTGCTGGAAAACCTCAACCGCTTGCTTTTTTTAAGTTAGCTTCTTATTCGAAGTCCCCGTTCCACCTTAAATGGTGCAGCCTAAGGCGCCAGAATGTAACTGCTGCACCATTTAAGGTGGAACATGAATTCGAATAAGAAGCTAACTTGAGCCACGTCTTTCCTCAGGTTTACTCTCAATAACAGGTCCCGGGTGATAGGGGATAACCATAGATAGCTACACAATGGCTGTCAAGTCTCGGCGCAAAGCATAGAGCTCGGCTCCCCCGTTGCCACAATTAAACACGCAGGTAAAGAAAGGAAGAACATTTTAACGAACACAATAAGCCTGTTAATGTCTCTGCGAACTATTTTGCCCAACAGCAGGCTGCCTGGGGAAGCTACTACGCTAGCTTCCTAGCAAGCTAACAGGCTAAGACAGAACATTATACAGCCGAACAATTAAAGCCAAAGGACACCTGACACCAGCTAGCATCGCGAGTCAACCAGCGACATAATAAACAACACACCGCGTCCGTTATACGGTCACATTTCTCAATAAAATAGCTAGGAAGGCAGCGTGTGCCCTTATTATCAGGACGACATTCAGATTCATTCAAAGAAACAAAAGGTACGTCGTCTTCCAGTGCTTGTAGCTAGCTAGCTAATTGACTGAGGCCACATACAGACATACACCTAGCCAGCTAGCGTGCTAGCGAGAGTGAGTGTGCTGTCAGTGTCATAGCATCAAAGCTGGCTCACCTAACAGTGAACGAAGATGCTTCAAGCGGGTGATAACATCCTTCTTTGGGTCCAGAACTTTCTGTGTAGATTTCTTGACGTCCCCATAACCCCTTCGAGTGAACATGCCGCTGTAAAAGTCAATTTTGGAGCCCGCTTTCCCTCCTTTTTAACATTCAGTCGGCGTCCTGTGTATCACTTCTCTCCCGGTTGCTGTGTGCTTCACTTCTGTTCCAGCGGCCGCCTGTTCGCGGGTGTGTAAACACGGAAGCACACAAGCTCCGCTACTGACCAGATACGCCCCTCCATACGCCCCCCGCGCACATACGGGGGGTTTTAACCCTTTTCCCCCACTACAATACACTGAAACGACGCAGGACGCATTTAATATACCGCGTTAGGCAGTAATAGATGTTTGGAAAGAGAAGTTTCCTCTCAGGTCACATATACGTTTGGTTGAAATGCACGTGCACGTCATTAATTTAACAGTGAAAACAAATATATAGTATATATAATAATATATTAAACAGCACCAGGATCAGGATCTGAACCTATTTACACACAGGTAGACATTAATAAAGCAAGGATAATCATTTTTCTAACTGAAATGTAGGATTACGAACATGTATCTCACACAATAAAACACTATTAAATATGATGAATGTTTATATCTAAAATAGTTACAGGTTTGTGGTGAGTTTTTAGCTTACAGTGCTGCTGTACGTCACCACTTTCTTCTTGTGCTCGACTACATAAGGGGAATTCCACCAATATTTCTAAATTTCTGCATAATTCAGTAATTGATACAGTGGAGGTCAAAGGAACCAGGGGTTACACTGATTACAGACATTTTATTTACTATCCAAATTGACCAGTGAACCTACACGCATCTTCTGAAGTAGTGGTAACGCTAAAAAAATCTTGGGGTAGTATTTCATGTACCTATATGCTATACATGTATTACTGTGAATAAACTTTTATTCCATTAACATACATTAAAAAAATTAAAAAAAACGTCGCTATTTCAGAAATACTAGTTTTTCTATGTATATAATAACTTAGTTATTAAACACATAGAAAAAGTAGTATTACCGAATTAGTAATTGTAGTGGCTTTAGACATCAGGTTTCTAGACATCTCCACCACTGTGACCAATTCAGTAATTAGATGTAATGAAAAAGTGGCAAAGCTGAAAAAAGACAAGAACAATTGCTTTGAGTGGTGTTTTCTGTTATAGTACACTGCAGGTACATCTCTGCAATGATAGCATATATAACATCTTAACACATATATTACACAAGTTATTATATATATAGAAAAACTAGACTCTCCAAAATGTGTGTGTGTGCGTGTGTTCATATGTGCATGTATGTACATTTCAAAACCATTTATTTAATAACTTTCTATGATGTAGCTTTTAATGGCTTCATACATCTGGTTCCTATCCCAGATACTATAGTTCTTACATTAAAGTCTCCCAGTCTTTACATTTCATGAGGGAGTAGTATAATATCGATATACAGTCTGAATTAAACTACTATGTGGAAGTTCAGTTAGAATTTTTCCATGAAAATGATCATAATACTGCATAGTGCCATCTGGTGTCCAGAATTACAATGACATCAGAGTGTAATTTTATAGTGTCTTATTTTCTTTTTTTATTTGCTGCAGTCTCATCATGTGAAGCTATGAGATATTGTGGTGAGGCTGAAAGGTGCTGTCCATTTAATGCATTTATACAGAGTAGAGAAATTATTTTATTAGCCTAAAATATGTAGCACAAATAAAATCAGTCAAGCAAGTTAATCTCTCTCTCTCTCTCTCTTTCCAAATCTGTCCTCGACATATGTGCAGACATTTTTATTATGGCTCTGGGTCTGCACCCCTCTGTGTTGGCTCTGGATGGGCACAGTTGAAGGGCATTAGGTCACGCTAGAGCTTTCTCCCTCCTTGGCACACGCAGTCCCCTGCCTTTCACTGGAGCTGGTGACTGGAAGCTTTTACTGGCCAATAAAGAAATGTAATTTGATGGCAGACAGGCCTCCTGCCGTGTAAGTGAACTGGAGGTTTAGCTGCATTAGGACAAGTTCAGCTTCCCCATGATTTTAATTGATTTTGCAGATGATTAACATGATGGGGAATTAACATTTTGAAGAGCAGTGGAGGCAGAACTGTTTGAGCTGACAGGGAAAAAAAACACGGTAGGGAAGATGGATAGATGAGACAGTAATTGAATTAAATGTAATAACTTGGAAATGTCATTTTGGATTTGCTTGATTTGTTTATTCTTTAATCCTTCGTGCAAAATAAACAATCTCAACTAAACCACTTCTTGGCTGATAGATATTAGATTTATTAAATTATTAAAAAACAGTGTATTCCAATAAATGGGCTATGAAATTATTGCAATACTGTACAATCTGTGCTAAATGTATACATTTGTAATATGTAATATGTGCAGAACAATATCATTATAAAAAAGAATAATAAATCACTTTAATTTGTTCCTAATATAAATACAATAAGTCTAATTAAATGAACAAACAACTGAGTGCACTCTCCTAAAATGTGTTCAGATAATACATTCAAATTGAGCATTGAATAACTCCAATAAATGAGGGTCAAATGCTTTGTATTTATTTTTTAGGGGACAATCAGCCAGATAGTCAGCAGATGGCGCTTTTGAGCAGGTAAACAGAAACTAGACTACTCACTTTCTCACTTTTATAGCCAAATAAGTAGAATCAACTGGCACATTCAACTAGAGGCTCAGTAGTGTAATGTGTGGGTGTTTGAACCTTTGCAAATGGCTGTAAAATCACCTCTAAATAACCAGAGAATGTATATTAGTGTGGCCCTAATGCTCAGATGAGAGAGAGAAAAAAATCACATAAAATAATATGTCAGGATCAGGGTTCAAATTTTTTATGTTCCAAGATCACAGTTCCTAGAAATCAACATCGTCCTTATTACAATGCAATACCACTGGAAGGAAGCTCTAGCTTGACCTAATGCTCTAGCTTGACCTATTGCAATATCTTAAGGCCCCTTAATTAATCCAAGCTATATAACTGTAATCAATACTGCATTCATCCATCTATCTATCTATCTATCTATCTATCTATCTATCTATCTATCTATCTATCTATCTATCTATCTATCTATCTATCTATCTATCTATCAGAGTTACATTCTTATTAATAGTTTGGCTGATATAATAAATAATCTATGAGTAGAAATGTTTACTGATCTGATGAAGGTTAATGCATACTGGCTTTGACAAAACCTTTCACTAAAATACAGGAAACTGGCTTGTCTCTGTACCACTTTTTTCATATCCAATACAGATACTGCACAGTTAAGAATCTGCTGATACTGACACCAATACAATATGGTCCTTTCCTCTCTCCTAAACAACTAAGCTTTTAACACAATACCTACAACATGACTCCTTTTTCCTTTTATTGAAACTTTTTCACGCACTGAACTTTTACCAGTATTTTTGATTGGAAAGAAACATTCACAATAAAATTTCAAGTGCAGCTTTGTGCAAAGGTTAAGCATTTACATGATAGTTTAGGCTAATGCATCATATCAGATTATACTTTCATTTGCTGATCTGGTGCCTGTGTTGGACCAAATGCAAAACTGGGTATCATAGTTTAAACCCTACAGCATTTATACTGTAAACCATAACAATTACTACTAACTAATTCTTGTATAATCAGTTAACGTGGAAATCCTACAGACTGACGAATATTGTGGGTGAATTGTTTTCAGCATTCTTAGTGATTTTGTGGGTTTCTGTTCATTAACACTTTACTTTTCTAATTTATTATAATTATAAAATTTTGTCTTATAGCGTACTTCCATGTTAAATGCTATGTGTGCGTACGTTCTCACCATGATAGTGTTTTATGTTCAGCCGCTCAGCCTTTTATCATGAATGAAGCTATCAGTCATCAGAAATGTCTGATTCTTATTTATTACTGTACAAAGTCTATTTAACATAATGGAGATGTTTTAAAGTGATGTCATTACATTATTCACATTTCATTCACTTTTTGCACATTTTAAACTCTGGACTAACACACAGCCTATGTTCTATTTCTAAATTATGTATTTATTCATATTATTGTATAGATTGTACATATTTCTTAATATTTCAGTTATTCTATCTTTATATTTTCTTATTGTTTAAGTGAGCAGGCAGTTGTCAAAGCATTTCACTGCTAATTGTACTGCATATGACTATGTATGTGACAAATAAACTTGATTTGCTTTGAGAACAACGTTTGATTCAAGAGTAAGCAGAACTTGAATAGTAGTGGCATTTGGCTTGTTTGACTTAACCTTACTTTTTGCAGATGTGTGACTCGCTGAAAGTTATACAGTTGTTTTTTATGTTAGAACATGTTAATTAACGTTAAGCATTTAGAACTGGCCCTAGCATTTTGGGGGCCTTAAGCTGGATCTTTTCCTGCTTGTGCCCAGGCACTCCCTCAGACCTACACCATGTTAAAGGTTTACAAATAACAGAGTGGAGAATTTTCTTTAAACTATAGCTGTGAATGTCTGCTTTTGGTTACGTTTAATATGGAGAAAGATTTGTTTAATTATTTTGTCAATAGGGATGAGTGCTAATGTAATCTAAACATCTGTACATATAAATGGTACATATAGATAAACATTTTTAAATTAGGAGTGTAAACTTTGTTTACATAGTATAAGCAAGTGAGCTTGCTATCTGATGTACTGTATAATTAGAGGATAAGTTATACCATGCGGTGTAAGTCGTGTAAGAAATAATGGCAACTTACAGTAATTACCTAAAAACTGCTAATGGCCCTGTAGTGGCTGTTTAAGGCTGAACTCAAGTTTAGAGTGCCGAATGCTTGTACTGTAAAAGTGCACAGTATAAGACCCATGTACTGAGTACTAAGTATTGTATAATACTGAAACAGTATAGTACAGTAATGGTAGGTTGGTGGGTAATGAGTTATTGCTACATGATGAACATACTGGTGGTCCACAAATGGCAGATGTTTGGAAAAGTGGAGCTCCATGACGCAGCCAGCAGGTGGCACCATTAGCCCATAAATGAATCTCCTGCAGCAGCGTTTCATCGAAATTCAATCCGAGGTTTGAAAAGCACTTGTCGGCACTAAATTCACAAGTAGAGCAAGGAAATACTTGACTTTCCTCCCCGTATAGCTATGGCTTTTCTTTTTTTCCCGCGAATCTAAGTGTCATTAAAAGCTAATGTGCCCCATTATTAAGATGCAGAGGACACAGACGCCACTATTATACCACAATATATCTTTCTCCAGTAGCGAGCTCAGTAGAGAGCTCAAGAGAACTCAGAGGAATCTCCACTTTAAACATTAGTATGATTCTTCAAATAAGAATGCAGTTTGAGCCGAAGGTAAACACAATGGAGCATTATGTGCGGTTTCAGAGTGGAGCAATGGAGTGCGCCTGAGTTATGGCTGCATGAATTATGAGATGATTGCTGAAGAGCTGTTGATTTCAGGTCTTCTGTCAGGCAGTAAAATAAAGACAACATGCTGAGGAACGTCGATTCAAACGAAAAAGCCAAGGCTGACGTTCTGCTGGGGTTCAAGGAGAGAGATGTTTCTTCCTCCTCCTTCTATTCAGCTCGTGTGGAATTCTTTTAGGCTTGCCGAGAATTGTAGCAACAACTAAAAAAAAGAAGAGAAGAAGAAGAAACGACACCCATCCGTTTGACCTCATTAACCCACTCAGTCGCTAGCACACTCGTTTATTTTGATTTCAGCGTGTTAGTCCTGTCACCGCCGCCAGGGGTCGCTTTGGAGCAGCAGCGCCTTTTGTGTGGGCTGAGAAGGTAGGACGCTTCATAATTTGATATTAAGGGTTTTAGTGGATCAGTTTTCTTTCTCTTTTTTATCTGGTTCACATTTTTCGCGTAGAATGGCGTAAATACTGTCTAGGGAAAGATTTAATGGACTTACTGGAAGTGACCACCAGATCAACCCCCTTATTTCCGACTGCCTTTGCCTGGGTTCGGCGCTGCATTGTAGAGAGAGTTAGTTAGCCTGTTAGCGCTTTTGGTTTGAACGACACTAAATTTCAAACAACGGAGGGGTTAACGAGATTGGCCCGCGCGCGAGTAATCAGAATCAGGCGTATTACACTGGGGCTGAATTTTTTTA
Source organism: Megaleporinus macrocephalus (assembly GCA_021613375.1). Taxonomy (NCBI): domain Eukaryota; kingdom Metazoa; phylum Chordata; class Actinopteri; order Characiformes; family Anostomidae; genus Megaleporinus; species Megaleporinus macrocephalus. Next base: position 35,200,379 of record CM038712.1, read on the forward strand.
CACGGCTGCTTAGAAAACCCGTTGCACGCGCACTTAATTAAAAGTCTGTCGCGAAAGCATCTTCTATCTGAGCAGATAATCTGCAGTGAAATTAATAAGCAGGAGGAAAAGAGAATTATTATCAGGGAGAGAAGGTGTTTTTAGCCGCGCGCGTGGCAGGGGTCTCTGTCTTGAATGTGTGATACATGCTACGCAGCAAATGGTTCTTCAGTGTTTCTCGCTCACAATCTGATTCCAATTTCGCCAGCCATCAGCCTCTCAGGAGAAGGACGGCTAGATGTTTAATTGGAGCGCCTGGGCTTTAATTGAGTTCACCTAAATGTAAAACTACCTTCTTAAAAAAAAGAAAAGAAAAGGAAAAAACTGTTTTCTTCTGTACATCAGGGCTAAGCTGACAAACGATGGTTCTCCATTCATCTCCTCATCATGGAAGAGAACAGCTCATCTCCAGTTAGCAGCCTCAGATTTCCAAGAGTGACTTTTAGCTCATAAATAGATTATGTCATTTTTCAGTAAGTGTGTGCTTGAAAAAAAAACAATGCTGTCCTTCAACACACACTTGCGCTAATCAGTCATGAGGGCTGTTATATTAGTTTTCTTCTTCATCCATCACATATATATTATTGATCACTTGACAGGCAGTGAAGTTCACCTAGACTCATCGTATAAAACCACATAAACTAATACTGTAATCTTCCAGGATGTTGCTACTACTAGGTCTACTAAGAGTGAGAGGTGTCCATGTAGTATTTTGATGAATAAATTCATTATACTCTTATGTATGTATACTGTAAAAAAATAAAAAATAAAAATAAATCTGAGTTCTCCAAAGTACAACAGTGATTTTAAGGCACAGTCGTGCGTTTTAATGGCAAAATGCATTCTGTATTTTTCAGGGTAAACAGGGATTTTTTTTATTTTTATATATTTAATGCAGCCTAGAGGGCATTTGGAGCCAGCGCAACTTATAAAGCATAACTGCGACAGAATATTATTCAATTCAGTTCCCCATATAAAAGTGCTGAGCCTCTACAATGTTTATATCCTGAATGTTGCATGTTTTTCCCACTGAGATTGTAGAAAGCCTCTCTGCAGTGTTGCGGTGTTTGCATCAACATAGCACAAAATGCACCATCATATTTAAATAACATAAATACAAAAAAACTTTGACATGACATTACTTGCATATGTTATAGATATGCACAAAACAGATAAAAATGAAGGAAAAATAAATAACGATATATTAAGCAGGGCGTCTTTGTTACAGTTTAAAGGGAAAATTGACTGCATTTTATTTATTTGTTTATTTATTTGGGATGGGGACATTTCCCCTGCTAATTTCGCTGAAAGAAACAGAATTTCCTGTGTATTTGTGTGCAGTAATCCATGTGTGTGACTCTCAAGAGAGATAGAATGGAAGGGGGTAATTTTTGCAAAAGGCCTTGTAAATGAATATCAAACTATGACTCCTTTTCATAGGCAGGGGTGACCTATCTACCTTCAAGTACAGCTCACATTGATGACTGCAGGAGGGGTCAGCAGCAGCACATCTGAGAGCTCTGCTGCACACACAATCCGAAGGTTTCAGCAGAGGCAGCAGCTTTCAAGCAAATTTCATCGGTTTGTCCTTGGTAAGCTCCTCTGCGTGTTTCCTTTCGCAGAACAGTTTGTCATCAATCCAAATGCTCACGTATTTGTGGTGTACACGGTCTCGCGCTCAATGCAGGGCTCTATACAGTGTCTTTTTTTAGAATCAGGCCCATCGTTCAGTGTGGGCTTTTCTCATAAAAATAAGATAATATAGTAAATATGAGTAATGTTTACATTCTGTAACCCACAGTGCCATTTCCAGAAAAAAACCTCTCTATCAAGATTGAATGCAGCATATAATCGGTATTAATCCAACACACATTGTTATTAGTTCCACAGAACATTTTTCATGAAGTATTACTGCATGTGTGGGTATAAATAGTGAAAACAAAACAAACATCTCTGCCACTACAGCGCAGACATATATGGCTGTTAACATATTTGTGATTTAGGGAAGGTTTACAGTTCTGTGGAAAAGTTAGAAATCACTTATTATTTATTTAACTTCCAATGGCCTTTAAGTCATAAATAATTTTAGCAGATAATTGCACAGAAGTCTCAGCAGCTTAATATAATCTTTTTTTTTTGTACTTATTCTGTCCAGGCTTTGCCTTTATTACAGCTTCCACTCTTTTTGGGAGACTCACTTTCAGGTTTTTAAGAGAAACCCTCAGATATAGTTTTCCACAACTCCAAATTTCAGCCCTAGAAGCTGGTTGGATTTTTTGCTTCTCACTATTAAAGTAATCCAAACACATAATAATGAAGTACTGCATGTATTGTTGCATGTATGGTGGTAGAACGTGAAAACAATGAATATCTTTGTCCTTACAGCGTAATTATATAACTATTACATATCTCAGGTTGAAACATGTTTAACTCACAACTCCTCTACAAAATCCTCTACAACTTGATACAGTGAATATTTTTAAAGTGTTTATTGTGTCCACAATATATTTTTATCATCAGCTTTTGTTATTCTCGGGAAGCTCTGCTTTCACTTCTTCAAAATTCCAAAATTCAGTCTTAGACATTTGTTGGACTTTGTGTCTTTCAATGAAGTATTACATGTGATTTATAATGAATTATGAAGTAATAATGAAGTATTACATGTGATTAATAATGAATTATGAAGTAATAATAAAGTATTACATGTGATTAATAATGAATTATGAAGTAATAATGAAGTATTACATGTGGTTAATAATGAATTATGAAGTAATAATGAAGTATTACATGTGATTAATAATGAATTATGAAGTAATAATGAAGTATTACATGTGGTTAATAATGAATTATGAAGTAATAATGAAGTATTACATGTGATTAATAATGAATTATGAAGTAATAATGAAGTATTACATGTGGTTAATAATGAATTATGAAGTAATAATGAAGTATTACATGTGATTAATAATGAATTATGAAGTAATAATGAAGTATTACATGTGATTAATAATGAATTATGAAGTAATAATGAAGTATTACATGTGGTTAATAATGAATTATGAAGTAATAATGAAGTATTACATGTGATTAATAATGAATTATGAAGTAATAATGAAGTATTACATGTGATTAATAATGAATTATGAAGTAATAATGAAGTATTACATGTGGTTAATAATGAATTATGAAGTAATAATGAAGTATTACATATGCTGTTTTGCACGTGTGGGTGTAGACTGTGAAAAGAATCAATATCTATACAGTATACATATATAGCGCCGTTAACACCTCTCCTGTTGCTTCCCATCGGATCTGTGATGCTGATTCTCGTTACATGATATCTTTTCCCATCAGGTATACGCTACGCCATTTCCTCTTTGAACACTTTATGTTTCAGCGCATGGCAAAGTTGTCAATGGCTCTGCCTAACTGTGACAAAGCCTAAACATTTCAGTATCTCTTTAGGGACCTATTTGGTTGGGCAAGAATAGTTGTATTTGTGATAACATCATTAGCCGGGTTTTCCTCGCTAAGTTTGTCCACTATCTTTAAGGGACTGTTTTTCCAACTTCGGGCTGTGTTTCTAGCCACAGGGGTGGGAAATAACAAGCACCAGTGGGATTTCAGCCAGTCCATCACGGGGACCAATACAGAGCCATCCAAGCCTCTGAAAGTCCAACTTGGCCTGAGGCTTTTTGTACTGGCCGTGTGTCTCTCAGTAAAGTCAGTCTCTCAGTCACTTCAGTGAATTCCCCTCGCTTTGTTGTTGACTCCAAAATGCTAGAGAGCCCAACATCATCATTATCTTTTCTCCCCACCGAGATTTCTCCTCCTCGACTGAGCCCATCCCTGGCTCGGTGCTGGGCTTGTTTTATTGGTAGCTTCTTGCCGGTGAAAGATCTGTTTCATCACTGCCATCTACTGCATCCATTGCAACGGGTGTGAAAAACAAAGAGCCCCTCTTTTTTTCTTGTTCGGAGTCCTGATGTGCTGGCAGGAAATCGATAGCTGCTTTCGCGCGGCTGGATAATTAGCACGGCACTTGTGCAATGTCGGTTCACAGGTAGGAGCCTTATGTCACGAGATCGTATCAGGTCAAATGCATGAGAGACACTGGACTGCAGATTAAAGTGTCAGGAGGTGAGAGGTAAACACACATGGCAGTGTGTGTGTGTTTGTGTGAGGGGCATGTGTCTGTCATTCACTACGGAATATGTGTGTGCGCACTTGTGTTTGGGGGGGGAGGGGTGCATGTGCGTAAGCTTGTGTGTCCTTGCGTGTGTGAATTGCAGTGCAGTAAAAAGTCAGAGGCCACCCATTTAATTTGCAGTCTAAATGGTTCATATGTCATTAGCTATTATTTACCATCAGAAAAGAAACAACATATATTGAACAGGTAATTACACAGAATTCTCAACAACTAAACATTATATACAGTTTTTAATTATTTAGTGTATCCAGCCTTTATCTTTACTACAGCTTCCATTCTTTTTAGGAGACATTCAATCTACAGGAATGTTTTTACACACCTTTAAAGCTCAGTCTTAGAAGCTGGTTGCATTTTCTGTTAGTACTGTCCAAATAATCCCAAACTCATTTAATAGTGAATCAGTATGTGTACCTTTTTGCATGTGTGTGCACAGAATGTTAAAACGTCATTAATATATTATATTGTCGCTGTCCAGTGAAAAACATGTATCACCATTTTTGGTGATTTTTATTTTTCTACATCAATAAAATGCAGCACATGATGTTTACATTGTGGATTATTTCATGATGAATGGACCAATAGAAACGCTCCAAAATAGCTTGGAAAAAAATCTGGTTCCATTGACTTCCATTGAAAGTGAAGACAGTTTTGGGTCTCTCCTGAAAAGTTACAATTTTGAAGAGACTTGTTTTTCATTGGACAGCGACGATATAACATATATGGCTGTTTACAAATACCCTATGGCTTCCCTTTGGATCCATGTTACTGATAATTTCTGCTACACGATTGCTTTGCTCACTAGGTATACTGTACACTATTGGATATGTACTCTTTAAACATTTGAAGTACTCCCAAAAATATCCAATGATGTCGAGGTCTGGATTATCAGGTTGGTCAGTTTAATCTCTAGTAGCAGCTTTCTTTGATTAGCAAATTGTATTTTCTGAGGAACAGCCTTTTGACAGATACACATCCTTTCAAACTCATAGTGTTGGCTTGTTTTCACCCAGTGGAAGGATGAACAAAAGCACCTGTAGATTTTGTTAGATTTGAACTAGAGTAGAGTTAGATTTTTATCCCTGTATGTATTTATCATATCTTTAAATGATAAGTCCTTTGAAAAGTCCTTTTTTCCAGTTTTTTGTTTGTTTGTCTTACCTCCCCTGCAAAATGAAGGAATTACCAGCTATTTTGACCTTACATTAAATGAGTGACAGGTGGTCTCTGACTATTGCACAGTACTGTGTATCCATGTTTGTGTACAGTTGTGTTGGTGGAAGTGTGTGTTACACTTGTTTCTCTGAGTTTTCATAAGCAATTTAAAAAAGAAAAAAAGCAGATTTAACTTGAAAGTTCTCTCACTGAAGATTCAGCTTTTCCAAAAAAGAAAGAAAAAAAGAAAAAAAATTCAAAATGACCGATCCAATACTAACCCTGAAGAGTGACACTTCCGAATTTCCAGTGTGGACATGGTGGCAGTACAAACGCTGATAGATGGCAGGGAATAAAAGGGCTTCTCGCGACAAACTTTCAGCAAATGTCAGCCTTTCATGGTGTTGAGAAGGCCCATTTCATATCTATTACAGCAGGCTTTCCACTGCCGATATTTCAGATTTTAGTGCTCCCTGCACCACAAATCCTCTGCCAATCTTCCCCATAAGAATCTCTGCCAGCTCCCCTGTGATGCATTCTTCCCCTCTGTACCTCTCTCGCTCACTTTTTTTTTTTTTTTTGATGTGACAGAACAAACCCACGACCTATTAGGATTAAGGCTTTGAAAAGATCTTTGATGCTGTTCAAGGTTCCTTTAAACTGGCGAACTGACAATATGAGCAGTGTGGAGGCAGCTGCTGAATGAGGTGATTGGTTGTCCTCGTCGAGGTTTAGTGCCGCACCAACCCCCCTCCCCCAAATACACTCCCCCCACCTCTCACTCGTACTCTCCAACAACCCTAAAAAAAAAAAAAACACAGTTTTCCCATCCAGCCACATCCTCTGGCATGCAAGCCGCTAACAAATGTGCCTGTTTTGCCTCGCTTTTGCTGAGGACTCTTGCTGCAGATGACTTGGCTCGGTGCCCTTGCTGTATCTGAACTGTTGCCCGGAATCAGCTGAAGACAATGGCTTTTTTTCCCTTCTTCTTCTCCTTCTTCTTCTTCTTTCCTTTCCTCTTCTCCTGAGGACATACAGGCAAGCGTCAAAGGCAGCAGCAGGCTGCGGAGCTGAGGAAAATGTGAAGGACAGGGATAAATGCAATGCCATGTTATTCAAAGGCAACGAGCTGTTGAAAACCCTTTTTAAAAGAAGAGGGGAGAGAACCCCCTCGGCCAATTTTCTTTAGCTAAATTGATTTTGACATGCACCTGTGAGTGGTCTTGTATTTCCTTGAAACACAGTGTTGCAGGGCTTTGTTAGCCAGAGACACTGGCTAAGAAATTAGACCTGTAAAGGAGGATGACTCTTCACACCAATGTTTACTAAACACACACGTTTCAAAAGAAAGAGCGTCTTCTATCTAGAATTAATTGATGATGGAAAATACTGCGTTGCCGGGTCAGAGTACCCCAGCCTATGCAATTACGATATCATTTCATCGGTGAATCTTTTTGTTCTCTAGCTCAGCTTCCAACTTGCACTTTTATTTTAAAGCATCACACAAAAAGGAGTCATGTTATCTAACGTTTCCTATTTCTATCACATTATCTGAAAAAAAAATGTAATTGCCATCTCTGCCTGGCTGTAATGGATGTGTTGGATATGATATCGGAATTCCAGTGAAAGATTCTTAGAGAATGGCGTAGAGGTAGTGGTAAGGATCCCATTAAGATACGGCCCCGCTCCCACCCACAGCCTCTGGCTGAATCACACAGAATGCATCTCAGTAAATGACACTGATGACTGCCAAGCAATAAAGTTATAGAGCAGGATCGCTCCTTCTCGCACAGACAGACTGTCAGAGGATTGCCTCCACACCGCTAGTGCTGACCTTATCACACTAACCTTATTGACCTTATCGCACTAACTCTGCATTTACATTCTCAACACAAGCTGAAAGCCTCTTGGGTCTGCAAGAGTGCCTCCTAATCTTTTATAAAAGCGTCTCAAGTTGGCTTTCTGGTTTGGAGAGTGCATGCCGAAAAAGAACTTGAAGGAAAAGGCAGGCCAAATTTTAATCTTTAACCTATCTTAAACCTCTGACATCCTGCCCCAACTTTGACCAACTCAAAAGCTTTTTGGCTATCTTTGGAGGGGGAAAAATGTGAGCTCTCACTTGCTAAGTGTTTTAGTCAGCAATTTTGAGTTACTGCTCGCTTTATATGATGAATTTGTTTTGCCGGTGGGAGGTAAAGCCCACATTTGACTGCATACCAAGTCAACAAAATCATCCGTGGAACACAAATTAATGGTTTCTAAATGGCTCTTGGCTTGGATGTTTCGTTCTTAGAAACAACTTTACAGTCTGTGGAGGCTCTTTAAATGTGTAAAATGTTCACACTTACAGTTTTCATGGTTCCTTTATTCACTAAAAGGTTTGTTATGGATCCAAAAGTGTTTCATCTTTGTTTTTAATCAAGGAATGTATTATAACATACTTGGTGTTTAGACTTTGCTACACTCTTCTAGTATGATGCTTAAAATCTCAGTGCTTTCTGATGGTTGGCATAGGGTAATGGGTAATTCTGAGGTCCCCCACACAGCAGACTTTGGGCCACATTTAGTGTTCTCACTTTTCCACTGAAGCTCATGTTCATACAACTCTCACAAGGAATTGATCTTCTCATCAGAGGGCTTTTGCACAAACTTATGGAGTCCATGCCAACTCGAGAGCACACTGTCATTACAGCAAAAAGTGGCTACACCAAAAACTGAGAAACTTATGCAGAAAAGCTTCAAAGGTTTTACTTTTTGCTCAAACTGTTCTACTGATACCGACTCTGCAGAGCAACCGACTATGTGGAGGCTTCTAGCTAGTGTTGATTAACTGCCATCCGACAAAGCTAAGATCTTCAGAAGGCTCTGCAGTACATGGCCTCTGTCACAGCAACCCCCAAACACCCCCCCACCCCACCCCAACACCAAGTTCTCATGTACTTTAGCCAAGGGTAGCTAGAAGGCGTTCTACTGCAAAAAGAGATTAGAGTGTCATTGACCAAATCTTGCAAAGCCTGACACCTGTTTGGACAGGACTGTGGACTAGCGCTGAACCATAGTGTGTATTGTGTCTATCCAAACTAGAACAAAGCACCTTCTTGCAGTTGAGTTGGGTTTAATGCATCTTTGATATTCATAGCTGGGAAAAGAAGCAGACCTTGACCGAGCATTGTTTCAGATAAGTGGTGCCCTCAGACACCCAGAAAGCCATGTTTGTTTTAAGCCTCTGATTGGTGGCGTCCGTGTAAAAAGGCCCACTGATGCATTTTGCCAGTTCCAAACAAACAGTAGTGCAGCACCGCACACAGTCGCCTCGCCAACCCTTCTGCTTCTGCTATAAACAATAACAAAACAGGAATGCTTTTGATTGAGCGGCACTAGTTGGCCCTGACTATGTTTTGTGTAGCGACCCGTGAAGAAAAAAAAATCTCTGGGTAAGAATCAAGTCCCACAGATGAGGACATTTAGTGCCAAATTCCTCCCCTCTTCAGTCGGTGGCGATTTTTCAACTTCTTTTGTCACTAATGCTTCCATAAAGTGGGTTCTTTTGCTATTGTTCAGCTAATCATGTCCTCTTCAGTAATTCCACTGGATGTGAAAAGACGAGATACCACGCATTAATCTCTTATCGCTTCATCTAAAATTAAAACGGAGACAAAAAATTCTCAGGGAGAGGACAGGGAGTCAAATTGTCAGTTAGTGCATTAGCTTGAAAAGAAAACATTAATTTGTGTAGTTATCTATCTCAATTTCCATTAAAATTAGGTTAATACAGAGACAGCCATTTCAAAACATATCAGCTTTGTATCACTATCAGTAAACCATATATATATATATATATATATATATATATATATATATATATATATATATATATATATATATATATTCTTTTTTCACTACAAACAGGTTGAAGATTAACTGGGGTCAGTGTCAGCATTTGAACTATTTCTAATCGGTTAGACATGAGAACATACCTTGAGGTGCTCCTGTGGAATCTAATACAACCAATGTCTGTTTTAAAAAGAAAGAATGGGAAAAAAAGAACATTGAGATTTTGAGCTATACTAAAATATAGCTCACAGTTCCACTCAGGCAGGCTTAAATGAAGAATATACATGTTTCCTTCTGCAAAACTTGCACGCATTGTTCTTAGAAATCAAGGACTCTCACTATTGTGATTGGCCGAATGGCTTCAGAAAGGAAGTGCTAAAGATATGTTGGCTCATCTCCGCCTCATCAAACCTGCAGAGCTTTCTCTCACTGTATTCGTATTCTTCTGCTCCAGGGATTGTCTGTTGCTTTGCTCACTGTGCATAAAAAACGTTAAACCTCTATTTTATGCTGTTTTCATTGTATTTTTTACAACGGTGTTTTGCCGTTTTAGGTGTATTGTGGAAGCATAAGAAAGAAAGATATGCAAGCACAATCATGTATTTTCCATTTCTTGTGTAAATTGCAATGAATCCGAAAGGCATTATAAGGCATTTCTCATTTTCTCTTCAATTGGCCGTGCTCATAGGGCAAAAGAAAAAAAAGGAAGGCCACCTTATACATAAAGCTGTTTCTCAGTCACATGTCATTGTTAAAAGAAAACGATTGTCTCAAAGGCATTGTGCCAGGGTCTAGCTGTACTTATATTTGCTGAAAATTGGCTCTTTTCATATAGTTGCAGGAAAAAATAAATAAATAAAAACTAGTGAGACTAGTTCTTTGTCTGAAATTGTTATTACTGGAAAAGTACACTACTACACAACTTTACAATTTTCAGTCTTTTCCAATTATGAAATCTATTAAAAATATAAAGTACAATAGATTAAATATAAGGTATTAGGTTTCCAAAAGTTTAAGTAATCTATAGAAAATAGGACTGACAATCTTTTAAGACCACCAAAAGCCCATTATATAAACAGTACTTTCAGAAAATCAAGCTCCAATCTTGCATCAAACAATTGTTTCTGTCCTTTCTTCTACCGTTAGTAGATAACTCAAGATTATGAGCCTTAAAGAATGCGTATCTGTAAAGAAGCAATCACTGAAAAAAAGACAGGAGCAGAAAACATGCAAATTAAGTTTTCAGAACAATAACTGCTCCAGAGTCCAGACCTCGGCAGTACTGAATGTGTTTGGGATCATAAGAAGGAGAAAATGCAAACAAGTAACAAAACTGAACTTGGGCGACTGAAGCTTCCTTTAAAAAACTGAGAGAAAAAGTGAGTGATCAGAAGCGGACACAATCATGCTATAGCCCATTCTTAAAATCTGACCGGCCACACTGCATCAAAATTACTGCCACTTCATTGGCTTCCACCTTGCTGTACCTTGAGCTCTGGACACAATAGATACTATATATATATATATATATATATATATATATATATATATATATATATATATATATATTTAAATTTTTTATGGCTGTTTTCACTGGACAGAAATGAAATAAATGAAGGTGGTCTCTCACTTTTGCACGGTACTGTTAAAGAAAGTGAAATGCAGTAGAATATTTGGGGAATGAGACCCAACATGATGTCATATGAAGGAGGTACGACACCTTAAGCGTAAAGGAAAGAAAATGTAAGAAAGAAAATTATAGACAGATTGAGGTATAAATCTGTGTAAAGTTATAACGTATATAGTCAGGAAAAGATGGAGAGAGAGAGAGAGAGAGAGAGAGAGAGAGAGAGAGCGAGAGACAGAGACATTCTCTTTTGTTCGTTCACCTCTCGAGCGGCTAGTGTTTGACTTCCTCCCTATAGGAGTGGGTAATTCAGGAGCACTGTGTGAGCTTGTTAGATCACCGAGGCCTGCAATGGCACCATTCTTTGCAGACCCTTGACAGCAAATATGTAGTAATGATATTGTCTCCAGCTGGGTAATAACACACAATTCAGGCAGCCACACAGTGCACTGCTGCAGAAATGGAGGGGGAGAGAAGAATTACTCTGAAGGACTGGAGGAAAATGACAGTAGAAATGTCTCCAACCCCTGAAGTGGAGAGCTGAAAAATGCACCCTCCCTGTACAACTGAGCAGTCAATAGGTTCTTTCTTCCTCAACAGGATTTACGCATGCCACACACAAACACACACACACACACAAACACCATCAACTTAATGAAATTAACTGAAATAAAACCTGCTTTTGTAACCTTAATGTATCCAGCACAAACATGGCCCCGTTTGTAACGTCAATGCTGACCTTGAACTCACTTGTTAATGTCTAACAGGCAATAAATGTCACTTCTGCCCAACGTACTGCCAAAGGGGGAAAAGGGGTGGGGGTGCAGTTTACCCTCTCCCCTACCGAGGTGTGAAATTGTGGCATGTGATCCTTAATGTGTGTGAAGTAGACAAGGCCTTGACACAATGCCCCCGGGCCCTCAGGGGGCCTCCTCTGGCACAGCCTGTTAGCTTCCTGCTGAGGTTTGGCGCAGCCTCACAGTTCACTTTCAGGCCTAAGTTGGGATAATAAGCTTTCACGGATGCCTCCAGGCGATGTGCTGTAACACTGAGGCCTGTAGTCAATCAAACAGTACTGAGGGGGAAAAAAGAGCATAGAGAAATGTGTGGTCATGTGATGGGTTAAATAGTTACTACATTTTGTCATATTAAAAATAAATTCTCAATTTTTTAAAATATTAGCTTATTTTATGACATAGTTCATTTACAACACAAATGGTTTAAAAGTACTTTATAAGATTTTTATTTTGATATATATTAAAGGGCCCATATTGTGGATTTTTCTTGAATTTGATTTTTCCTCCTGAGGTCTATTTATAATGTTTGTGTGGGTTTTTTTTTTTAAAGCAATTGCTCATTGTTCATGTTTGTTACTGATCTAATTAAAAGAGCTCAAAGCCGATCGACCGCCTATTTTGAGGATACAAATAATAAAAAATAATGAATTTGTTTTTTCATGTTTTTTTTTTCATTTTATAAACAATGAATTCAAAACAGGCTATTTTAGCAGCTTAGTTTCTATATGTAGACCAGCAATTTGTAAGATAACGCAACGTGTCAAGCTCATACTCAAAAACAATAGGAGGCAACTTATCTCAAGAAACAGTCCCTCCTCCTCTCCCTTCAATCCTTACCAGTCTAGCAGAATCATTTCAAGTTCAGCATTTAATTTAATTCCTTTATTCACCAAGAGCGTCTCCAGTGGTAGAAAGCAGTGCCAATGTTTACTTCTTTTTCTCTACCTTCTTGCTGCTGAGCGAGGATTCTTGCAGAAAGCTGTTAGCAGTGATCGTTATAATGAATGCTTACTAAGAACTTCAGCCATTATTGCTTTTACTCTTCCTTTCATTTACAACCTGTCCTTAAATGATCTAACCAGGAGCAGGACCTTCAACATGATTAACAAGAGGTTAGAATAGGCAGTCGGAGCAGTGCTGCTTCTTCATCCTCTCATGCTTGATTTGGCACTACAGTGACATGCTATCACCTCTTAAGGTACAAAGCGGTGTTATGAGACAGGCCAAGGCTAGCTGGTTAGCATGGTAACTGCAGTAGATATATCTGCAGCATCGTATATACATGTCTTTGACATACGTTCTTTCTTTACATTCTTTTTATTCTTTTTTAGTACATTTCAGAATGTAAGAAAACTATTTTTATATAGTTCCTTTTAAGGACCCCCATGTCTACTATTAATATAGTATATAGAGATACATTTTTTTATTTATTAATTCATTTGCTTATGACAGCCATGATTACTGTTGTAGACATCTGTTATTTTACATCTGTTATTTTACTAATTTTCTTTTTTACTTCATCCTGTCCTTTTTTTCTTTTTTTTTTAAGGAAGAGACACCTGTTTTACCTGTAGTACAGTTTTAGCTTACACATTAAATTATGCATTGCGAAAAGTTGGATCTCCTACAAGAGTTCAATAACAACTGCATTTCTTGCATGATTCAGTGTATCATGAAACCTAATGATGAAATAATAGTAAGTGGTTTATATATTTGAAAACCACAATTTAATCCAAAAAATGAGTACATACTAGCCGTTGAGTACTGATGCATGTGTACAGCCTTACTAACTACATATTACACAAATTGATATTAAAATTGGGTAAGAAAGGGATATTTACAATTGATAGTGGAATGTAACGAGTTGCAATACCTACATCCTTTTTTTATATTCTACTACATCAGTGGAAAAGTAATTTATCCTGAAAATAAAAGTCTATTGTGCTCCAGCTCTGCAGTGGTAAACATTCTTTCCCAGCCTCTCTTCTTTTGGGTGGCGTCATGCTGATGACGGTGACCTTAGAGATATGGATTTGGGGCGCAGATGCAGGGGCTGTTGGCCTGATTGTTCTACAGGGATGTGTATGGAGAGCTGTCCTCAGGCAGGAGTGAATCCTTTAATCTGTGCGCTTGATCTGAGCTCTCCCTTCTCCACTGAATCGTCTCTCTCTCATTCCCCTCAACATCCGCGGCTTGTGGCCGTGAACTCTGACTCCTGCCCAAGCACCGAGCCAGCAACTCGAGAGGAGAAGAGAAAGACGAAAAAAAGAGAGAGAAAAAAAACGAGAGCTTCCCCCTCTCTGCTCTTATTCATCTGTTTTCTCTCTCACTCTCTCTCTCTCTCTGAGGAGAGTATTGTGAATGTGAAAATAATTTAGAATGCTATGTAAAACGTAGCCTTGATACTTACAGGCGAAGAGAAAGGAGGTACATTAAAATTCATCCTTTTTTCCCCTCATGCTCATGGTCTGAAATGGTTTCATTGAAATCAGTTCAATTCAATCCTCACTTAGATTTGCATACACATAACAGACAGATGACCTCAAGTGATTGAATTTGGCCCATAAAAGAAACGTATTACTTAAAAGATGGAGGCTGCAGAAGCATACAATTCACTTTGTCAGTGACTTCTGTTGCTCCTTGTTACGGATGACTAACTTTTTGTTGTGAGCAGCAGGCCTTAAAACATGTTAATGGTCTTCTGTACGGTACTGTAGCTGCAGTCTGTGAGGAGCTAGCGCTGAAAGTCACATTTTGAGGGGGTACCATGATTTAAAAAAAAAAAATAAAAAGATTATTGAGTCTTAGAAGCAAATAGTTTTTATCCTAAAAAACAAACAAACAAATAAATAAAAAAAACAACAACAATGTGCCACATTTTAGTTATTGGTGTTACTTCTTAGTATGGTCAAAGATGAGAAGTAACATTTTACAAACAGTCAGAAAGGATTCTTTAAATTTAGTTGGTTTTTTATATATTTTTTTTTACTTTATCAGTGTGGATCATCTGTTACATATCACTGCACTTAAGAGTGCTTGAATATGCTTAGAGGAGCGCTCTAAGTACTCAAAGCTAACAGACAGCCATGTGAGCTACCAGCAGACTAACAGCAGTCATGGAGGAGAAGAGAACCCTGATATCTCCAAACAACTAAATGACTTAGTTTATTAAACTGTAAATACTGTTTGACCAGAGGAGGATGGGTCTCCCCTTGTGAGTCTGGTTCCTCCCAAGGTTTCTTCCTCCAGTTGAGGTAGTTTCTCCTTGCCACTGTTGTCTCTGGCTTGCTCACTGGGGGATATATGTTGTAACTGTGTGTTTTCAAAACTCTCTAAAGCTGCTTTGAGACAACAATGTTGTAAAAAGCGCTATATAAATAAACTTGACTCATTTTCATTCACACTTTACACATAAGCAACCACACACAGCACACAACACGCATGACTTTCATTTTCACTGGGTGTGCCACCCAGGAAACCGTATAACACCGCTAACTAACTTATTCTTCATAAGAAAACAGATAATAAATGGGTGTGCTAAGTGGTGGGTTGTTTTAAACACATTACATGGTATTCAGTTAGCATAAATAAAGCTAATGACTCAATGCCTCTGGCACTTTATGCAAAAAAGGTCCGATGAACCTGACGAAGGTGGACAGATTTTGTTACAATTATCCCAGACATCACTAGATGGGCCTAGAAGACAATAAACATACGTATTTAAACATATTATTTATTTATATTAATATACTATTTATTTATTTTATGTATTTTTAACTTTCATAAAAACAATAAATGCAAAATTTCTATATTTATTTAAAGTGCAGTTGAAAGGGCTAGTGAATACAAAATGCATGACATGTTTCAGAGAAGATTATTTCACCTGCATAAGCGAGGAATAAACACATAAATCTGGAGATGTTGTTTGTTATCCATCCTTCCATGGTTGGACACTATGGTTCTGAAAGGAAGTATAGCTGTCAAGAAGCTGTTCCTGAGGGATTAAATAGAGAAAAAAGAAGAAAATGTGCAATCTAAGAAGCTGATGGTGTTCTCAGAACAATAGGCTGACCACCCCAGAGTCCAGACCTCAACGTCACTAAATGTTTTTGGGGTTACTTTGATTGTAAGAAGCATTGAGTAAATCTCGGAGGTGTGGAAAAAATATCTCTGCACATTTCTTTTGACAGCGTCTCCTATAAAAGAACAGAAGCTGTAATAAAAGCAAAGAGTGAATACAATAAAACAAGGAAAAATGTTTAATTTTATATAATTAATTATATAATATTATATAATTTTCTGCTAAATTGTGCTCTCTTTTTTCCTGATGCTGAAAAATGAAAAGTGAAGACACTATAACACTACCCCATCCAAAAAATTGCCAGTTAACACCTTTTGTCTTTTTTGCCTGTTTATGATTATGATGTAAGTAAAATACATTTCTTGTGGCCTCGGTGTTCGTTTGAGTTTAGTGGTCAACAGCCAGTGACGGGTGCTCTAAGCTGGCCGGCCTATGGGATTGTTTTGTTATCTGCAGTGAGGGAGCATTAATATTTGTGCACTGCTCCCCTGCAGAGAGTGGCAGTGGCCGCGGCACAGCGGCGGCACTGCAGGTGGGGAAAAAAGCAATTTCATGGTTCATTCCGCCTGTAATGTGCGGCCGTAATCTTTGGATAGAGCCTGCCTTTTTGTTTAAGTTTCACTGAGTATTGGGCAGAGCTCTGCCCTATTAATCACTCAGCTGAATGGGGTGCTGGAGAAGAAAGTGTGTATGCGTGAGAACGTGTGTTTGTGGGTGTCCACATGTAGATGTTTTTGAGGAAATGAGTAGGTCAGAATAAAAATACATCTGTGAGTAAAGACAGGCTGAACATGGATATATATGTCTTTGCTACATGGATTCAACCATGTTCTATATATATATATATAATAAACATTCTGGTCAAATTTGATTCTTTAGGAAACGATTCAGTGCGTCACACAATTTAAAACTTCTTCATGATCCGGTGTCATTATTTTGCTGTATCACCAAATGGAGAGACGTTTTTACACACTACAGGTATATATATATATAAATGTAAGCATTACATTTTCAGCATACTGATTTTAAAGAAGTGCCCTATTCTTTTGGTCACAAGTGCACAGAGGTGCACACTTTATTCAATGTTATTAGAATTGAATATAAAAGCATCTTTACATATGACTTTACCATGAATAAGGGGTGCAGTTAGATATGATGTTGAACATAATTTCCTCAACTGTGGTAAATATCATGTAACACAAAACCCTGAGCGGCTTGCATTGTTTTATAAAATGATGACAAAATACAATATACATGTTAAAATATTTCCAATAATACAGTTACCATATCTCTACCCAAAGAAAATCAAGCATCTCTAAGATATTAACTTTACAGTAGAGAACAGAAATGTACTTTAGTTTATTTTGTAAAAAGACAGCAATGCTCTGCACATTACTATACAAAAAAACAAAAAAGCATTATTTTATAACCAGAAAGCAATAAGCATGTTGTAAAACAAAAACAAAAAAGCTTTTAATAATGATCTCAGCATGAAGTTCCACCATTAGCGCACATGACATAATTTACACATAATTCATGACATGTGACCATGTAACCGGGTATAGAAAAAACAGGCTACTTCAAGGACAAGTTTTAGCATTAGTTAAACAAACAGATGGTCAGACAGTCTTCATCTAAACATATAGTTTAAAACCCCCTTCTCTTAGCAGTAAGTGTGTTTTCACCAGTAAGAACACCATATTTCATTAGAACAGATATACATATGCATAAATGCAATTCAAAGTAGCATGAATGTCATATTATATATTGTCGTAGTAGATATCTTGTGTTTTGCTGAGCAAAAAAAATCTTCCTTTTAAAACCTTTGTGCAGTATTGTATAATCAATACTTACTCTATAAATGCCAATTGTGTGTATTCTAACATTTGTGTTGATCAGAGTTGATCAGATTATACACTTACTTATGAATAAACTTTCTTAATCACATTTTCCCAGGTGCCTAAAACTTTTACACATGTATGCATGTTACTTATAATTAACACATGTAACATACAGTAGGCCAAGCAACATAATGATCAATGATTAATCAATGTACAAACTAGCTTTTGATGACTAGAAGATACAGATTTCAGTTCATGTACATGTTGAGTATATATTGAGTGTTTTATAGTGATTTTAGATCCGTCTTTCGAACTGGAACTATGTGTCTCTTAAAATTTGAAAACTGATGCAGTTGAATCTGCACCTACAGACTGGTGCATCACTTATGTACTATCACATCAATAGTCTGTGTGAACACTGGTTTAGGTTAAGCCTTTCTAATTGTCCACTGACACATTAGCTCTCAGCGACCTCCTCTCTTCGTCTTTGTTTTCTACTCTGATTGCCAGTCAGCAGTCCTAAAAAAAATCCCACGAACAATCAGAGCATGAGGGTCATTTTCTGCAAGAGCTCACCTCTCCTTCTCCAAGCAGCCTCTCTCCCAGCAGGAGCGCTAAATTAACACTTCACGGCTCTGCGTCTTGGCCCTGATGAGTCCTACCCACGACGGCTGGGGGGAGTGTCTGTGTCCGTGTGTGTGTGTGTGTGTGTGTGTGTGTGTGTCTGTGTCCGTGTGTGTGTGTGTGTGTGTGTGTGCAGTAAGGCTGGGGGAAAAAAAGAAAAAAGACTGTGGGAAAACAAACACTCCCTCATTTCTGCTTCATTTGGCCCCTAAATGGAGAGATACGCTCACCTGGAGGGATGGTGACAGCCGGCAGGGGACAGGGTTGCTGTGGTTACAGAATGTCACCTCTGGCCTAGGCTAAACCTGATGCTGAACGTTGCTAAGCTGTGGGAGAGTTTGTGAGTGTGTGCAGGCGACAGAGTGATGAGATCCAAGACGACTGAACTAAGCAGAGCGTCTGAATACTGCATAAGGCCAACAGGCTAGCTGCTGCAGTGAGCCGCAAGGTAATCACAGACAATGGACTTTCGGTTTGGAGTGGAGCGGGTGGGGGGTTTGGGGGTGCACCTGGACTGTTTGATTTTTTTCTGTTTTTTTTTTTTTATTCACATGGGTGTTCTCAAAATCATCATCTATGTCACAATATTATCGGTATGATTCAATCCTGCCAACATCATGTGTACAGTGATGATGAACTGTATTACAATGATTCCAATAAAAACAAACTTTACTCAACTTCTGCTTCTTTGTGATCAACTTCTTTTATACTGTGTTGATTTGAATTTAACCAATCATGTTAAAAGTGGCAGAATATTAAAGGAACGCTCCACTACTCTCTACCTCCTCCATCAGTATTGTACAGCTAGTTACCACTCTCAATAGTATCAAAGTTTCTCTGAACTGTACTAAAAAATTAAACAATTAAACACTCACATTAGGAGTCACTGGGCACTCGCTGAACTCTACTAGTTACTATACAATGGAAATTGTGATTTTTTAATAATTGATTGTTTAATAATACCAATCGACTAGAAACTACTGCAGCTGAAGTTGTATCCAGCTTCCGAACACTGACAAACAACAAGTGATTTCTTAAAAGCGAAGCAAGTGGAAGAGGTGACTGTGACAATCGTTCTGTGGTCCGTGAGGGTAATGAGTAGAGGGATGCAGTGTCACAGCTCGGGGCCCATCGCCTCGCTCACACCTGTTGGGCTCAGTCTAATTACTCAGCCAGAACGAAACACATGGCAGCCGGCTGGCCTCCGCGGGCCTGAGACTGCTGCTGCTGCTCTGCCAGAGCATGAAATATGGAACAGATCATGTGTGGCTGCGAGATATGAGAGGAAGGAGGGTGTTAGAGTGTGATGGGGGAGTGAAACTCTTCTGTGCGTGTGCTTGTTTTTATATATTTTCAGGACAAACACTGTCCTTACATTGTTTTATGATTATGTATATAACTTTTTTTTTTTTGTATACCAATCAAATAGCCATAAAATTAAAACCACCTCCTTGTATTTACACTCACTGCTCATTATATTAACATTTAGAAACACTTTGTAGTTCTACAGTTACAGATTGTAGACCATCTGTATACTCTGTTAGGCCCCTTTTATTCTGTTCTTTAATGGTTATGACCCCTACAGGACCACTACAGACTAAGTATTATTTGGGTGGTTAATCATTCTCAGCACTGCAGTGACACTGATGTAGAGGCTGTGTGTTAGTGTGTGTTGCACTGGTACGAGTGGATCAGACACTCACTGTCCACTCTGTTGAACACACCTATCTTGCTGGTCCACCTTGTAGATGTAAAGTCAGCAACAATAGCTCATTTGCTGCTGCACAGTTTGTGGACTATTCTCAGTCCAGCAGTGACACAGAGGTGGTTTAAAAATTCCAAGAGCACTGCTGTGTCTTATCCACTCACACCAGCACACACAACACAGACTAAGACACCACCACCACTTCAATGTCACTGCCGTGCTGAGAATAAACCACCACCCAGATAATACCTGCTCTGTAATGGTCTTGTGGGGGGATATGAACAGGGTGAAAGGGGGTTGTCGTAACTTCGTTTTTTGCCGTCAGAATGAAGAGGGAGACCAGTCCAGGGTTTAAACTTTTTATTCAAAGGGCTTGCGATACCGACGTTCCTCTGAGCTCTCACACCCTGGTCTGCCCTGGTCCAACCTGGTCTCAATGATGACTGAGCTTGCTTGGTCTTTTATGGCCCTTGTACACCTGGCCACGTCATTCTTTTGGGTAGAGTGGTTCTCAAATAGAACTTCACAAGATACGCTGCAGGGTATATGGCCCTATATGGCAGGGGTACCAAAAAGCCCTGACCTTCCCTTGAGCTCGGAGCCTTCTGTCTAATAAGATTAATACAAGCCATAAGTTATATAAAAAAAGGGGTTAACAAACACAACAGGGTTAACAAAGTATGCAGATGGACTACAGTCCGTAATTGTAGAACTGCAAAGTGATCCTATATGGTAAGTGGAATTGATAAAATGGTTTTAATGTTATGGCTGATTGGTGTATATAGGATATACAGTATTGTGCAAAAGTCAGAAACCACTGGTGATTTCATTTCCAATCCAGATGGCGATGAAGCACAGAAATAGAAACACAGTACGGTTTTGCACAGGTATGTGTTCATGTCCTGATATAAAAACCAAAAACAGGTGTGTGTGTGTGAGCATGCTAAAGAAAGACAGGCTTTGACTGAGACTGAGAGAATGAGAATGAGAAGATGCGTGTGTGCATGCGTGTTTTCCTGAGACGGTGTGAAGAAGAGTGTGAGACATATATTTCTTTTTACACTTGACGTGTTCAGAAAACCAAAACATTGTGTAAACCCACGCTTGACATCTCTCGCAACCGGTTCGGAACCATTCCGCCGAAGCACAATTATGTTGAAGAGATGTTCTGTACAAAAGGCAGCAGAAACACAGGCATTTTTCTCTCTGAGTAGAACTCATCTGCTGGGGGTGAGGGTAATTTTACAGTGTAGCATGAGCAGGTTTCTAAAACATTCATCATTCCGTACCCTCAGTCAATTTCGATGCTGTGTTTATTTGTTTTTTTTCCAGTTCCCTTTGTTGTTGCGAGTGTTTATTTGTACGCATAAGAGGGATTTGACGTTTGGTATCTGAGCAAACAGCGGTGGAAAGTGCTTCAGAGTGGAATTAATTAGCATGCTCTTAAACGAGGAGCGCAAGGAGAGTGTTTTTGTTTGTGGTGCGAGGCTGAGCAGTGGCGTAGTGAGGGGGCGGATCACAGGCAGGTTAAAATCACTTGTCATGGTGGAGATGGTCATGATGGGATTCCAATTGGTCAGCGGAGGGAAACAATCAGCATGGGCAACTAGGCAGTGCTCCATCATGCCTGCTATGTCGCTTGAGTGTGTGTGCAAGCGAGGGCGAGGGAGTGGGACAGAGTGAGAGTGAGAGAGACAGTGTTGTCGACATGTGCATGTCAGAAGAATGAGACAACAAACGGCTGCCCATCAAAAGTAGCTTCTCCAAATGTTTTTGTTACAAATAAGCATGTTTTCTGTTTCGGTTTGTAATAGCTTTAATGTGAACTAACTAAAATTAGCCAGTTGGCTATCTCATTTACTCATCAGCATGTACTGTTCCTGAAAAAAATATTACTTGTAAAAATTGATGAGAATATTAAGGCTCAAACATCAGCACTCAAACCTTTAAGCTTTTTTTTTTTTTTTTTTTAAAGCTAAATATTCATGCAGATTAAAATATTCATACTGATTAAGTAGCTCATCTTAGTTCAGTTAAAAGTTCTCCTAACTTACATTTGTAGTACTGCATGCAGTTTAAGTTAAACTCTAAAAATTGGTGAACTTGTTTACAATTTATTTTTTGACTGTATGTAGTTTCCTCCTCCACATCCACTTTTCATTACTAATTCCCACGCTCAGATTAGGACTCCCCCTTATCCCAGGCTAGGGAGGTAGAGGTGGGGTGTGTGTGTGTGTGTGTGTGTGAGAGGGGTTCAGCATGTCCTACTCTTAGACCTCTGACCACGAAGGGGAATCCAACTCAGGATCTCTTAATGATCTGGCAATTAGACAGTTGAACCACTCTAGAGCCATTAAAAGATAGACATTTCTGCATCCAAGAAAGAATGAGAAGGCACTACCCAGAGCAGAATAAGACCTCTGCTCAAACAGTTCCTCATGCAGCAAGAAAAAAAAAAAAACTAATAACAACTGCCTGGGCTGAAATTAATTTACTGAAGCAAAGTGTTCAATAATTGGGTTATTGGGGTTACTGGGTTATTTGTTTCTTTCTGTTATTTAACAGCTCTGGAGTGGCAAAACTGTTCAACTGCCCTATCATCATGAGATCCTGAATTTGAATCCTGGAGATGCCATAGGCCTTCATCATCAGGAGTAGGAAGCACTCTTCAATCAGAGAAAATTCTGCGAGTCCTAATCTGCAGGTGGGGATTATCAACTTCAGTATACTGTACACTTATGAAAAGTAAAGCGATGCAGGAAACATTGCACTTTTAAATGAGTGCTCTTAATTGAATTAGTCTGTAATGGAGACTGCCGCACAGCGCTCCTGAACATCTAGGATAGCAGGCAGGTCACTGCCAGACGCTGCACTACTACCCCACTATACAGCCCAGTATACATTTCTCCACAAGTACATATACACCACTTTAACCTATCAGTCCCAACTACCCACATGAATTAGGTCCCTCAGGAGCTGGTAACGTGAAGCTACAATATAAAAAGGAAACTTCATGTGTTTGTGTTATTTGTGTTTTGTTGTTGTTACTACTGAATTGTTCGTTTAAAGATAAAAGAAGAAAAAATACCTTAATCTGCACGGTTGAACGAGTTTTAGCTAAAATGCTGGGATATTCTTGGAATGCCTTGTAAATGCCATGTTAATTTGGCCTGTTTTTTATTATTATGATATGTGAACTAAAGCTGTGCAGGTAATTTTTCTGAATAATAAAGTAAAATCAAGTGTAACTGGAAAAAATCAAATGGAAAAATTCAAGCTTTTGACCTCCTTCAAGCATATCACCCAGTTGTTATTTCAGATGTGCTGTACAATGGAAATTAACATGACAGAGACGACACCTGGAGTGCCTTTAGTGGTGTATCCTGAATAGGAGGTACAGGAACGACGCGTGTGTTTTAATCACACATTGCTTGTCACTAACATCTCTATTTCACAGCATCTGAGGACTGTGTTATTATCAGAGATTAACAAGCTGATAGCTATTCCATTATAAATGGGCATGACTGACTAGCAGGCACGGCTTATAGACCCTCAGTTAGAAAAACCTAATGCACTTTTCATTAGTACTAAGGAAACAATTAAGATATGCCTAACAAAGGGGAAGAAGATAAAATTTATAAAGCTTGTGGGAGTTTATGTTGCTACACCACTACAACGATTCATCTGCTTTGACATCTTGAAGATAAGATGGAGTGGAAAAAGGAAAGAAGACTGTGGGGTTTTTTTTGTTTTGTTTGTTTTTTGTTTTTTTTTAACACAGACCCTCCCGCCTACCACTGGTACCACTGCTAAGCTCCCACGCTCTGAAGTGGAGACACTTGAGACACTAAAAGTGACAGCAACTTAACATAAGCTACGTGGGCCCTGTCACCACCCCCTGACCCTCTCGCGCTCTCTCTCTCTCTCTCTCTCTCTCTCTCTCTCTCCTTCTGTCTCTCCCTCTTTTTCACTCCCATCAGACTCAGGGTCTGCAGGACTGGGTCTGTCCTTCATGAAAGCACTCCGTTACAGTCACAGGTAAGGATTAGAAAGCTGATGGACCGTAAACACCACCACCTCCCCCTCAATAAAAGAGTGAAAGGTGGTCTGGGCAGGGGGCTCTCGTCCTCTCCACAGCCGGCCCGTAATTGTTCCCCCTCAGTTTCCCAGTTACAGGTGCCACCCAGCAGAACTGCAAGCATGTAATCCCCCCAAATCCAGCCTCTTCCGAGGAGTGTTAACCAGGAATGTTCCGCCGGGGTCAATGGATTAGGTGGAATTCATGGTGGTGGCTTGGCTTGAGAGGTGGAATTAGAGGAAGAAGAGAGAGAGAGAGAGACAGAGCGACAGAGAGAGAGAGAGAATAAGCGAGAGTGCGGCAGTGTTATATTAAAATGAGTTTACCAGGTGGTCCCCTGAAAAGTGGACAGTGTGTCGAGTAATCTGAAAAGCCTCTGAGCGTCTTCGGCTGCTCATTGGCCAGAGGCCTTGCTTTAAAAAGCAAGAGAATGAAGAAGAGGGAGTGGGGTTGGGGGGTGTGGGGTTGGTTCAGAGGTGGGCACTGATGTGGTCCCATTGAGGCCTGGGTAAAATGTCTGTCAGGCTTGGTTTACCACAATCACAGCAGTGATTAGGCTCCTTTTGATGATAGGTTTAGTTTTCTGGCCATTGGAGAGAACGAGGGGAGGAGTAAAGGGTGTGCATGGGTGGGGTGGGGGGTGCAAGCATAAGGAACAGGGAGGGGCTGAAGGGGTTGGTCTGGCATGGCATATTAATGTCCCACACCGGGAGGGACCTCCTACGTAATTTCCCAGCGGGTCGCGGGGGTCAGGTTTGTATTTAGTTAGTGGTAATGATCTCGTTAGGGATCTGAATGGACCACCGTCTAAGCTCTTTCAGGCCGCTGAGCGTGCCTGCCTGCGCCCCCTCCCCCGCCCGCCTCTGTGTGGGCTTACACAGCCCCTGAACTGTGATTAATAGACTTCCAGGGCTTAATAACTTGCAAAACAGCATTAAACAAGGGACGGCCCGGGACAATCGGCCCGGGGGAGCCCCGAGGAAGGGCGCGGAGGGGGTAGCGGGCCCATAAACAGGGCCCGGCAACAATTGCCAATGCCTGGAATTAACTAAGACGGGGGTAGCGGCGGGCGCACAATGCTACAGCTGGCCACTGGCGAGGAGCCATGGGGGGAGAGGCGAGGGAAAACTCGTTTGCTGCTTCCAGGTGGCCCAGGCCCGGCCCAGACCGAGCCCTTTCAGTTTTGTAAGTGTTAAAAGATAGAGGCCGAGAGAGGGAGAAAAGGGGAGAGAGAGAGGGAGAGAGAGAGACAGAGAGTGAGAAAGAGAGTGTGAGAGGAAGCCATTGAGTAGAGACAAGAAAGGAGAGTAAAGAGCAGGGAGAGAGTGATAAGCAGATAATGGTGAGCACATTCAATGGAACAAGTAATCCTTGACACGCCAAAGCCCAAATATGAGCGTGCTTTGTTTCTGCATTTTCCTTTCGCCCACAATGCTAAAGTGGGGAAAAATGGGCATGGTGACCCATACGCACACAAACACACACAAGAAACACACACAAACAAACCTCCCCTCGTCAACCCCGTTCTTGCTCCAGCAAGCCCACAAATCTGCCAGCCCCCTCACACTCTTTTTTTCCCACCCTTGTGTTCTCTTGTCTAAATACAAATGAGCTCAGCATGGTGGCTTGTGAAGAGTCGTGTTCAGACCGCCCTCTCTTCTTATAATGTAGCATTTCCTTTCTCTCAGGCCTAGGTGTGCATTTGCTGCCTATATAATATATCACCAGTTTGTAAATAACTGCAATGGAGTCCCCTTGTGCCCCTGTAAAAAGTGTTTTTTAATAAACAAAGAGGGGGGCACCCAGATCTTTTTCATTCGCCTGTCTTCAGGGCTGATTTTGTTTGTTGTTTTAAACTGTTTGCAAATTCTGCAATCAGGAACAGCAGCATGGTTTAGGAAGACATGGGTAACCTGGGTAAATGTCAGTAAGTACAAAATAAAATACAAATGAATAACAATAACAATTATAGATAATATAAAAAATAGGAAAATTGTGTACTTATAATAAAGATTATTGTAAGCCTTAAATTTAAATGCAAAATTTATTTGAATTGAAATAGTACTTTGAATTCACAATGTATGAAATTGCCATACCTTTGTATGATAATAATAATGATAATAATAATAATAATAATAATAAAAATGATAATAATAATAAAAAAAACAATAATAATAAAACTTTTATTTGTTGACTGATTTTTGTTTGGGTTAAACTTCCTCCTAGACAAGTGAATGTTTTTCATATTTGAATGACTGACGCGTTTCTTTGTATAAGGCACTGATGTGCTCCATACTGAGAACATGCGGCCTTTTTCAGCTGGGGAAAAGGATGGGAGGTGGTGCAGCATTTGTCTCACGGAGAAGCTTATAATCAGAGCATCAATTAACCAGACCAAGTAAATGGCCATTGGCATGAAACACATAAATTGCACAGCATGTGTTCAATTATTGACAATCATGAGACAATTTTGAAAGTATCTGTTTAGAATGGGAACAGGTAACCCCCACCCCACCAACCACCACCACATATCTGCAGTAATCAGTAGCTGTTTTTATTCATAACAAAGCCAGCAGCTGGGAGATGAAGTTTTACTCTGAGAGAAAAGACTACCACACTAAACTAAGATGTTCCGAATACACTGAAAATCAATGATCTTGACTGTAGGATCTTACTTATAAGAAAATACTGACAACGTTCTAGCTCATGT
The DNA here is from genome assembly GCA_021613375.1 of Megaleporinus macrocephalus. Classification (NCBI taxonomy): domain Eukaryota; kingdom Metazoa; phylum Chordata; class Actinopteri; order Characiformes; family Anostomidae; genus Megaleporinus; species Megaleporinus macrocephalus. The sequence continues at coordinate 35,227,077 of CM038712.1, forward strand.
TGTCCGTTCTCCTCAGACAGCAACCCAATCTATTTGGGCTTTGTGTGTTTTTAAAGGGGAGTGGCTTACTGTGGGATAGCGTAGTAATTGGATGCAAATAAAGGCCACTTGATGTCCTGGTCAGGCTCCACAGGGCTGCTGTCAATTTGCACTTGCCCTTAAAAAAAAGGGGAGAAAAAAGGACAGAGAAACGTGTGCGTTTATTGACCATCTTTATCTCCTCCAACATTACGAGCCAACTCTACAGATCTGCCGAGCTGTTTGACATTCTCTTCAGACTGTTTGCTGAGAAGTGAGCTGTGACTAAACTCCAAATGACTGACCGCAGAATTTTTGGGCACTTTGATCTATTTTTTTACTGAAGATCAGGAGGTTTTTGGTATTATCTATTATATTGACTGACAATTCCATTATTATTTCCCCAAAATATTTGTCCAGACCCTTCATGAGAGCATGGCCTGAGTGTGCTGTTGGCGCAGACATGTGTTTTGCATTTTTTCGAAGTGTGTGTGTGGTGTGTGCATAGGAGAGGGTTCGAGAGTGTTTTTTTCTCTTGGAATCTTGCTCCTCCTCTGTCTCTGTCTCTTCACCCCAGTGCTTCACACCCCTCTATCTCTTTTTTTTCTCCGCATTGTCTCTTCCTCTGGTTTTTAAGCATTTCTACGTTCCTTCCTCCCTCCCTCCCTCTCTGTCTGTCTCTCTTTCTCTCTCCCTCTCTCTCAGCTGTCGTTGGCTCCGGCCTTGTTTCAGAGTGGGGGTTTGGGTGGGCTCGGCCGTATTGCAGCCGGTGCGGGTGGGCCCCTGTGCATGGTTAAGCCCCCTGACTCCATGCTCAGCCCTGTCATGAATAATGGATTGGGAAAATACATTTATCTTTTAATAGCCGTGGCCCCCCCCAGCTACTTGCACTCTGTTAGGCCGGGACCGAAAAGGCGAGGTTCATGCTTCTCGATTGTCTCCTGTCTTTTTGATGTCGGTCGCTTCTTAGTGTCCTAGAGAAGTGTAATCAGGCTTGATTTGATTGGTCAATGATTTTTTTTTTTTTTGTAGAAAAAAAAATGTAAATCATCAAGAGTTACTTTGTATTGTTGAAAAAGTTCTGGGCTGATCAGGCTTCAAACATTTTGGTTGTAGGCTGTGCTTTTACTTATTGCTGCTGTTTCAACAAAACCTCATTTTTAAATTAGTAACAATAAAGTGCTTAACTTTAATATATCTTAATATAAAGACATTTTTTTCTAAGAACCATTTATTATTGCTCCATTAATCATGAAATGTTTACACAATGTAAGAGGCAGCAGGTGTTTTCAAAATGGAATGAATAATAATAATAATAATAATAATAATAATAATAATAATACATAGTTTTAATACCTAGCTTTTTAGTACTCAGTAATACACTATAAACGTTTACCAGTTTTAAAGACACTATTACATTAGGTACAAAACACAAATTGTACAGTAAATTATGTTTAAATGTTATTTATTGATGGAAAAAAAATAGTTTATACTTTTTATTGCACTGGTATAGTTGTATAACCTAAAAAATGAATGAAATTAATATGAGGGAAACACACCCACACTTCAGTCTTTGCTATTCAATTTCACACTAAATTCCATATCATACCTGTAGAGATAAATCTAGAGAGAGAGACAGAGAGAGAGACAGAGACAGAGAGAGAGTGAGAGAGAGAGGAGGAATTATTTGTGCAGCCAAATGAAGTATTTGCAGCACAAATAAAGGAGAGCTACTTCAGTTGATCATTTCCCCTCACTCCTAATAAAGTGCCTTTGAATCTCATCTCAACCAGGCTCTCAGGCAGTAATGTAGCCCCACTCTCCAGTGCGGGAATAACACGGCTTACTTTGTTTAAGCAGGCTGCGGAAGATTTGTGAGTGAGAGAATACATCTACCGTCTCATCCGCACATCTCTATTTAAGCCGCAGGCTCGGCAAAGGCAGCTGGCATCGCGCCTGTTTATTTATGTAGGCTAATTCTGTTTCTCAAATGTACATATACCAGTTTTATTCTATTTATTTGCTCTTTGTTTGTTTTTTCCATCTCCCCCTTTTTCTGCAGTCACAGACCTATTAGAGCAAAATATGACCTCAACACTGAGGAATACAGCATATGCTACAGTTTTTGTTTAACTTAACGAGAATTATGATTTTTTTTTTTTTACACCAATGTCAAAGTGTTGGCCACAGAAATTAGTATAAAGTAAATGTTACTGAACTAACCTTTTTAATACACTGATTATTATGACTATAATAATAATAATAATAATAATTATTATTATTATTATTATTATTTTAAATTTCTAGACAGTTTATATATTTAACATGAATTAAGACAATGCTCTGTCAAGGACAGCAATGCCATAGGCCCAGAGCGCCATTAACTTTATTATGTTTGATATTTATTTTATTTTTTTAAATTAATTATTTTTGTTTAAAAAAAAAAAAACAAACACAGCTTTTTTACAGGGGGCCCCAAATTTCCAGCCAAGCTCCTGGGTGTGGATGACAATTATTGCTATTTGTTATTCTTTAATGGCGACTTTTTAAATTCATATCATTTGTGCCTTAGATTTATCTGTGCTAATTACGATCACCACATGTTTCCCTGAGAGGAACCTGAGGCACATCCAGCTACCGTCTGTGTGTGATGTGATAGCACTGCAATGAGGATGAGACCTGCATTCAAATAATCTTCATTTCAGAACAACAACACGCCCAAATGAACACGGACAGACACACCACACAAAACTCACTGTGACTCCCGTGTAGAACTTTGTTGAAGTGTGGTGTATAGTGAGCAATGATACACTCTGTTCTGAAATGCATGGTTTATTGGGAGGAATGAGAAGTCAGCTAAAATGCTGTCCCGAAGGCTTTATGAGAATAAGTCTATCAAGTAAAAAAAAAAAGTACAATTATAAATCCACAAATGTCTCAGAAACAGAAAGCATGATTTCGTTTTTAACTTTGTTGTTAGATAAAACAGAATTCTGCCAACATTTCAAAGCTTCTTCACACTTCTTCACTCATTGACCAGCCAAGCCCTAACCAAACTCCGCACACTCTTTCTCTACTTCCCTGCCCCATCTTCCTTTCCTCTTTCATTATGTCCTTTTTCTAAAGCATTATTCCCCCAGCTCTTTCTTCCCTCCTCTGCAGTAGAAGCTGCTGTACACTGGCCAGAGCCTCCTTAGCACTGCTTTATGGGCTCAGAGAACGGGGGAGAACGAGAAAGAGAGAGAGGGAGTGAGAGAGAGAGAGCGCGAGAGAGAGGGAGAGAGCGCGAGAGAGAGACACACACAGAGAGACAGAGAGAGAGGGAGAGGAAGCTGAAAGCCCCATTTATCATCACTTGTGTGGGCAGTGTTGCCAAGGCAACACTCAGGCTGGCAAATGCCACTGTGTAGAATACTAATGAGGCACTTGGCAGGCCTGCTGGCGGAGCTGCGGCGAGCGGCCCGGAGCGCAGGCCACTGCTGCCGCTCCACGAGCCCTCCCAGCCCCGCCAAACAGTCAAAAGGGAAATCAATTAAGGACCTTCCACGGGGCTTGGCAAGGGCGCTAATCTGCAAGGCCACATTTAAAATAATGCTGCAATCTGCCCGTAATACCCTCCGACTCATGCAAACCAGGAGAGGGAGCAAAAAATGAACAATAACAAACAACACGCACGACAAAACAAAGGAGTTTGCAACTTTTTTCCACACTCAACAGGCTTAAAGGGGAAAAGTCGAAAAGCCCCGCTTTAGTGTAGCAGCAGTCCACTGCACACCGGGATAATCAGTGGAAATGGCTGACCTCTGGAAAACATACATGAATCTGTCAAAAAGTAAGCTTAAGCTTTTCTGTGAAGCCACCGCAGATTTCTGTCATGTAAATAAAAAAAACTAAACAATAAAAAACATGATGAATGATGAAGACATGCATAGAAAAAAATATAAACATTAAGGGTTTAATAACAAACACGAATTACATGCAATGGTATCAAAGTTCCACAAACTATGTGAAAATCACTGCTCCAGAGTTTATTACAGGCGCAGAAGCTCACTCTCGGCATACCTGCTCAGTTGAAACTGTAATTAACACCTCTGTCTTAGCAAGACTGGCAATTTTTACCTGACAGATTAGCGTACTCTTTCACCCCTCTTCCTCTTGTTCTGTTTCTTGAGGAAACGGTGCAGGGAATAAATTGAGCTGGAGCATGCCTTTTCTTCGTTCATTGCTCTCTCTCATTGATTCGGGCACTTTGATCGAGCAGGTCCTAATCAATTCTTCAGTGGCAAGACGGGGGCAAAATCATTTCCCTGACAAACCCCTTCAAATGACTTGTCATTAATTTGCCTCTTTACTGGCACTTGTTTGCTCAGAAAACGAGATGCGTTTGGCTTTCTCTGTCTATTAGCGGGGGTTGTGCTCTTTGGGGGATTTTCATGGGCTGCTAAGCGCTGGGGAGGGCGCATGGAGGGATTGGATACAACATGTTTGCTCATCCTTACCAAGTCACTTATTAGCGCTAATTGGGAGGGACAGTTCAAACATGCACAGCAGAGTGGGGTGTCACAAGAGCGTGACATGGGTACAGAGAGACAGACAGTGGCGGTGGTGACGGCCACGTGCATGCGTGTGTGATAGAGAGGGTTATATTACTACCCTCTGCTCCCTCTTCTCACTCCCACCACAACACCACCCTGGCCCTGGTCTGGCAGTAGGGAGGTACCTCAGGGGCCCCTCCTTGGCCCTCTGTAAAAGTGGCTTTTTTATTGAATCCCTGCATTAGCAGTCAGCAAAGCTCTGAGGTGAGGTTGAGGAGAAGCCAGTAGCCATAGTTTTAACCACCAAAAGGCTGTCTGAAACACTTAGCAAGTCAACAGCAGACAGAAGGGTGCTGACAAATGGCATGAACGAGCACTGCTGAATATATGATGAAATCTACTGGGCATGAAACATCCCCAACCCTTCCTCTTACCCTGGCTCATTAATTCACACCCGACACATGGTCTCAACAACCATGTGATATTACTGACAACCCCCCCTTGGCCCCAGGAACCTTAAGCTAATGAAAAATCATACAGTTTCTCTGTCAACACCAAGACCCCTTTCCCCTCTAAGCAACCCCATAGTACTGTTTAGGATGCGTTTTGGCTGAAAGATGCTAATTTTCGAGGATTATTTACCACCATAATAGCTGCAATTATATTCCGTGCTAAACGATTTAAGGTATAAGCACCAATTAGTAACTGGTCATTATCTTGAGCATTTGTAACTCACAGTGAAGTAATAGGCTGACATTTGCTAGCCTGTGCAAGGGACCTGCTGTAGTGCTTCTATAATTAGAGGCTGTTTACCTCCAGTCTTGAGAAGATTATATGAAATCATCTCTACTGTACTGCTCCATGGCCACCTCTGTGGCTTTTTGTCCAATAATAGCCAACAAGAATATAAAATGAATTTGAAACAGTCTCCATAATAATAATGCACAGGCCAAGGAAAAAAAATTGCTGAATTAGTAATATTTTTTTTTCAAAACCTTTTATGTTTTTTTTTTAAAAAAAGCTTTTTTTTATTATTATTATTATTTGTTTTTACATCATTTATGAGCAACATCTTCCCCTAACTATTTGTACAGACATATGTTAAATGGTCCAAAGTGTCTTATCCTGAATATATATATATATATATATATATATATATATATATATATATATATATATATATATATATATATATATATATATATATATATACACTAAATGCGAAATAGGATACACTGATAATTGATGGCGTGAACTGTATTCTGCAGACATACAGCACTCTAGATGTAATTGCTTATGACAGGCCAAATACAGTAATGCATGTGGTCAGCGGAGAGTCACCACCACCTCATAAATCAAGTAAACACATTGGGCCTGGCTAATAGATGTTTAACAAAACCTCTCATTTCAAACAGTTTGACCTTACGTCCTAAAACACAATGTGAAAACTCCCCCAGGATTACCACTGACCCCGAGGGCAGGCAGGCCACACAGGCAATGAAAGAACCTGCCATTGTGCCGTCTTGGAGCAAAGGGTACGTGTATGTGTACGTGTATGTGTGTGTGTGTGAGAGAGAGAAACAGAATAGTTTCTGAGTGTGTTTGTTGGTGTGGTGTAGATGCATGTCAGTGGGTGGCGGCAGGTCACTGTAATGACATTTTGATGGATCATTGTTCACACCCACTAAAGCTGCACTGTGTCTGGGGGGCTTTTTAATTAGACTTTGTGTGCTTGCTCACAGACAAATAGTCATGAATGTGGACATGTTTACAACACTGCTACCTCTTCCTCTGCCAATCATCTGCACACTGGACATATTCCATCCTGAGTATTAGCAGGTAGAACAGAACTGCGTGTCAGTCTTTTTTGAGTTGTGGGTCTCTTTATCCTACTTACTTGTGTAGACTTGGTTGCATGCATTTCAAAAGATTAATCTTTGGAGTAGATAGTCCTCTATTGCCATGCAAGCCAGTCTCCATGCAAGGGAATATCAGCATTTGTGAACAAGCAAGTACACTTGTCTGTACCAGACAGGCTGGAAGAGCCGTCCAGACCCACAATCCAACCAGCCACCACTCTCTACACGGCTCCCGCCCTTAAGACGACATCGCCTTTTATATCCCAATATCAAAACCAACATTTTTCTTCTCGTTCTCTCCAAAGTGACCCCCTTGAGGACATGATGAATATACTCATTAGCAAGGGAGTAAGGGGACTACTTTTTTCTTGTGAGTGAGGCGAGGAAAGACAGACTGTGTTGGGAGCAGCCAGGAAGTAACGCAGATTTTGTTTTCTTAGTAACCGACCTTGATCTGACTATCCACAGGGTCAAAGACTCTCTAGTCGGCTTTTGTTGGGCCCAATAGAATGTTAATGAATAGGCGCGCTGCATATTAAAATTCAGCTGGAGCTTTTCAGAGCTGCTGTCAAAACTGCTGCGGCATGTCGAGTACCTTTGGCTGAGAGACGAGAGAGATCTGGTTGTAAACGGGATGGAGGGATGAAGAAGGAAAAAAAAAGGAGAGACAACGGTTGGAGCCATTCCACTCCTTTCCAGCAGGGTGGGCCTTTTCTTCCCTTTTTCTCACTCCCACCGTTGCTGCCATGGCGGTGTGCAAATGAAAGAAAGCGGTAAATAAAAATTTGTCTCAAATGAGGGCCATGTGACATTGTGGTGTTTTAGGGAGCACAATGGGTCCTTTCAGGGCCAAGCGAAAGCCTAGTCGTTTCCGCTGGCCTGGAAGTGTTTGGGTTTTTATCTGCTGTTTTGTTTTGTGGACAGCTGCAGGCCTTGTTTGTCTTGGGCTGTTTTTGATCGGTTAGCATGCTTGAAGAGGGCACGAGTCACAATTGTTTCAAAACAGAGTCTGGCATTGTGGCAACCGGGGGTTGTTTAGTGACTGCTGGCTCCAAAATGCAAACAGCAAGATTAAAGAAGCAGACACTGTTCTGAAAAGAGGGGGGAAAAAACTGTCAACATGGCTGTCAAAACAATAGTCATGGAAACAATATTCTGGTGACAGAAAAATAAAACTCTCAGTAATCCAAGTTTCTTCAGCAAGTACCTGTTATCAGCTGCCAAAAATAATAATGTATAGAGATTTGTGCATTTTGCTTCACATGATTTACCTCACATTGTAGGCATACTATTAGCTTAGTTGTGCAGCTAAATAGTCCCATATTACTTGAGTAAATTTCAAGATTTTATTAGACAGTGACAAGTGCCAGTAGTTAAAGATATTTATTCACAAAAACCTGCATGTCATGCTTAAATGATATTGTGAAAGATAAATGATGAACAGTTGGTTTACAGTTATCTTTTATAATTGTATACAATTGCAATGTAATTTATGTTTAGAACGCTAACCTAATGCATATTTAACAATATGCCTTCATATTTTAAATAGTGGACTATTTTTTTACATGTAAGCATTAAACATTACCACAATAATTAAATACATAAATAAATAAATACATAACTAAGTTAGTGTCTTACCCTGGAACTGAAATCTAACATTAAAACCACAGCAATTCACTGTGACTGTCATGCTAAGATATTTGTTTTCTTATAAATATGTATAATTCAATATAAATATTTAATGTCATTACTATCTTATTATTATTATTATTATTATTATTATTATTATTATTATTATTAATAATAATAATAATAATAATAATAATAAATGCAAATATGTAAATATAAATAACACATAATACTTTGTTAATAGTATGATGTCAAATTATGAAACAACAGATTGTTGGGTACATTTTTCTGAACTATCTAAAACTGATTTACACACAAAAATGACAAAAAAGGTCACAGCAATATAAAAGATATAAATACAGCTGTTTTCACGAGATCGCCCGCTGCCTGCTCTCCTCATTCTGAAGTACCGAAGTAGCTCTGCAAACGGTGGAAAACCAGAGACTTTTCAACATCTCTCTGTAGAAGAGCCTTTTCTTCCACAGACTCAGACAGTAAGCTCTGATGACATATCTAAAAGAGAGTGTGCGAGAGAGAGAGAGAGAGAGAGAGAGAGAGAAAGAGAGGTAGAGAGCGCACTGGGTTGTTGAACCCCTAAATACGTGGTACAAACATCTCAGAGCCCACAAAAAGAGCCATTCTCTCGTGTCTAGTCTGCCTTTGTCACAATTTCTACATGGTCGCAGCTGGGATGAAAAAAAATCGAAGGTGGAGAAATATATCAGCAGACAACATCTGCAGATGGTGATTAGCATTAGGAAATTGCCTCCTTGAATGAAATTGGAATGTCGACTGTCAATTTCCTTTCATGCTCGCGTCTCCTTTTCTGGGAAGCTAGAGGGCACTGCTTTGTCCTTCAATTGGTTACAATTTGGAGAAAGAGAGAGAGAGAGAGAGAGGGGGGAAAAATCTCTTTTCTTCCTCGCGCCTGTTCTGATGTACTATGAGGACAAGAAAGAGACACCATTAATTGTGCTACATATGAAGAGCTGTATTTGGTTAACTGTTTCAAAGCGCTGTCTTCGTGGAACTTCTCTTCTCTCTTCTCTTTTTGTCTTCTTCGTCTGCGGCCCTTATCGCGCGCTGTGGCTCGGCGAGCGAGCAATGCTATAATCTCGCCAACGAGTGTGGCTGTGGTCGCCGCTGAGGCGGCGAGCGAGCGGTCCACAGCTTTATAGTGTGTAGAGCTCTCAGCGGCTCATTCAACTCGAGGAGCTCTAAGTCTACTAATATTATTTACTTTAACTCTCCTAGTAAAAAAGACACACGTCCTACTAGAAACCTATAGCCACACTGAACAGGGCTACACATATGATGTTTGTCTTTACGATTTAATTTTTTCCACAAAATAAAAACAACAAAAAAAAATATTACATAATCATATCATTATTATTAAATTCAAAATTATACTTTTTCAGACGAATGACCTGGTTCAAAGGTAATAATACTGGATATTTAGTTTTACTCTTATAACTGATTCTGATATTAGATTCCTATTGTGAAATACGTTGTTTTATAATTTGTTTATTTGATGTTTGTGGTAGAAGTGCATTGATTTCAGTGCCATTAAAAAAATAATTGTTGCATAAATAAATAGCAAGGTCTTATAATGTAAGTTTGAGACCTATTATTTTTTTCAGAGCAGCACTGAGAGTGTGGACTACTTTTAACTGCCTGCTCATTATATCCACATTTTCTTAAATAATTAAATTATTTAAATTTGATGATTATGATATGATAAATTTTTCAGTGTAAAAGACAAAACAAAACACAAGATCCTGATCCGCAGTAGCAGTCCACATATTTTGTCTACACTGTGCAATATTATAATATCATACTACAAAAAATTAATATGACAACACCTTCTGGCAGTGGGAGGAAATGCACAATACCAACAACAATTCAGTCTATCTCCAACTCTTTTCTCTCTCTCTATCATATAGGCAGGATTTACACAAAGGCCAGATGTGCTGCATAAAGGTTTTAATGTTAGAGCTTCAGATAAGGGTACTACTGGCTGTTATACACACACACACACACACACACACGCTCTCTCTACAACATCCTAGCAATTAGCATGGCTGTTAAACCCCAGAGTAACCACTAAAGGAAAGATGCCTCGTGTTAGAGAAAAGAATCTGCCCTGCTTATCTCCAGCCAAACTCCTAGTGGCTTCTGCTTTCTTTTTAGTGCCACATGCGCTGTTATATAGAGTGCCTCCATACTGAACCTGTGCTGAGAGAGTGTCACTGCGATAGGGCTGATGAACTGATGGAGATGTAGTGATATTTCTCCTGTGCTCAGGCTGCTCGAGCTCTCATTAGTTAGTGTGGCGCGGCAATGCTTGCGCGCGGGCATAAATGAGCCAGCTATCAGCCACTGCCTCCATAGTCGGCCTTATCTCATTAGGTTCCACATCAAAGTTAATCAGAGATGGGCATGGTAATTGGTGGAGGAGACAATGCCATAGATCGGGGTGGGGGGTGGGGGACGTGTGTCATCTTGAAACATTGGCAAGGCTGGCGACAGTAGATAGGCAGAAGCAGGAGAGAGACCGCGAGTGAGAGAGCGAGAGAGAGAGAGAGCGAGAGAGCGAGAGAGCGAGAGAGAGAGAGAGAGAGAGAGTGAGGGGGGTAGCAGCTAGAGTGGAGGAAAAGGAGTAATGGCAGAGGCATAACAAGCAAGCTGCTCAGAATTAATGAGCTTAGCCAATAAGAAAAGAATAACCAATCAGTGTGTGTTGGGCAAATATAATTTAGGAATAATTGCTTGATTGCTTTTCTATAGTAGGCTGATTTGACCACACACAAGAACTGAGAATTAAGATGTCAAGACAAGAATTAATTTGGCATGTGAGGGCACACAAATTCTCTCTCTCCCCTTCGCCGTCTGGCGCCCGCCGATGCTAGCCGAGTTGTCGCGCACTAATGATGAAAACACAGAGGTAGATTGCACATTCATTTCCTGACTCCATTATCCGTAAGGAGTCGCTTCCCTAATGCCACAGATGCCCCGATATCATGGAAAAGAGTGCGTATGCGAACGCATTTAATTGCTGTTTTTTGCATATTCCACTCCAGCCGTGATAGCTATCCCCGGTTGATTGTGCAGTTTGTTTCAGTATTGATTTCTGGCTTTTTTGTTTGTTTGTTTTCATTTTTTTTTGGAGGAGGAGGACGCGGGCCCTAATTGTGATGGTTGACAGGCAACCCCACCCCTCTCCACCACCCTCCTCTCTCGGAACAGTGCTTGTTTTGAAGCCCTTTCTCCTCTCGCTGGATTGCTAATGTGCGACGCCTTAAGAGAGCGCATTTTATTTCTCGCTACCTGCTTTGAGAAATGAGGCGCGACCTCTCTTGACGCTCTCCTTGGAGAGCCTTGAGGACATATTTTTTGGTCTTGTCACACTGTCGACAGGAACAGCGACGTGGTCCATGTCCCGAACCTCGCTCTTGGACACTAATTATCTTTTTCACAATCGCTAGTCCTTTTAGTGAACACAATTGCTTTATTGGGACCAGCGTGGCAGAACTGGGCCTACATGTGTGGTTACTTATTAAATAAGAACTGACGATAACCACTGGATCTAATTCAAGGCTGGGTCTGACATTAGTGTGAACGTTTGGATAGAGTTCGAGCAGCCCCAGCTCAATTTATATTTAAATAGGTGGTGCGTTCAAATAGGGGTCCGTGCATATGAATATAGCCGTATATTTGCTCCCACATGTGTCTGCTACTTAGTTCCAATTAGGCTGAAAACACTGCTGCTGATGCAGAGCCGCTGACTTATCACTGCTCCACAGGTTCCATTGCTATGTGTTTATTTTCACATGAGTGAGCGTGTGCGTGTATGAGTGCTGACATAATTTCAGCAGTGGGCCGAGTAAAGGGGGGGGGGGTGGCAAATAAGTCGACAGGGCTTGTCAGGTGGGTGTTATGGCTGCCCAAAGTCTGCCTGCAGCTGCAGCTTCAGCAGACACACATGCATATACCCACCCTCACTTTGCCCTCACTGTCACTATACGCATTCACATTGTGCAGGGCCACGCGAGGCACAAGGTAGCCTAGCTTTGATCTGCATGGGGCCTAATTGAGTCACAGGCGATGACTCTATCTCTCCACATCAAGGAATTTGCCAGTGTTCGATTATTTCACTGGGGGATTAAACCTCATTTTAGGGTGTTCCGCATTAACCTATTAGGCAGGCTCATCTGCATTGCTAATGTGGGTGGGGGACAGCTGTCAGGGGCGAGGGGGAAAACATGATCGCGCAATCCTTGAGTGAGTGATCCTGGCTCCGATTAGCCGCAGTGAAGTTCGCTGAGCCTAAGTGATAAGGCAGGCACAAATTCCCAAGTTGCCAATAGCTCTGAAAATTATCAGACTGTAGGCAAAGGCGAAATTGTGCCTGCCGGCACCCGGGCTTCAATCCAGGGACTGCCCAGATTGACATTATTTAAAGCTATGGAAATGTAGCCTGCCTGCCTATCTGGCCACTGCTGAAATAAGATTTTTTTTTTCTTTTTTTCCACTGCTGCTCCATTTATGAACATGTCCAGGATGCCGGCATTCTCGAAAAGGCAATTTGAGCGTAATTTAACAATTTTATGATCTAATCTGGATAACGGAAATAAACAAACATGCATAGCACCAGGCAAGCAGCTGGAAGCAGTACTTTAGGAGGTCTGAGGTAATCATACAGAAAACCTATTTCAACAAGAGAAAATACAAGCTGACCATACGTTATTACGTATTGTTTCACTACATCATCTCTGCTGTAGCGAGACTTGAACAGTCATCATATAATGCATTATTTCCAATGCAGTGGTCGCTTTTTATTGGACTATAGTTCACTGCCAGTACATATGTGTTTGCCCATTGAGTGGAGCAGAGACTGTTTTAAAAAGAAAAATATTATTCTAGTCCTCTTGCAGCTCACTACAATAGTATTATCTCGGCTGTTCCCGTCATTTGTGATTGCATGGACACAAGGCATCGATTTACATATAACATGTATTTGTATTACTACTTCTGAAAACATAGTGCTCAACCCAGATACGTACAATGACAAGTTTGACAACAAAGACTGACATTTTCAAGAAACTTTTAAACAGCAGATCGACAAACAAAAAAACAAAACAAAAACACACTATGCTGGGACCACTTTTTTCCATGTTAATAGAGGCACATTAATACAGGTCTGGATACACTAGCTGTGCAGTATAGCCTAAAAAGAATCTGCATGGGTGTGACTAAGTGCCTAGATGAAACCAACCCAAAAAACAGTCCAGTGCCAGCTTGAGTGCACACAGGGCATGATGGGTCAGCGTGTAGTGGTCTGCTCCAGGGACTACTAGAATAATAATGAAAACTGCACATTCTCAGGTATGCAAATTATGTTTTTTTTCTCCAGTAAAAACAGTCGGGACGTCAGACAGGAGAAGAAAAGCATTAAAAATGTAACAAATTAGAACGTTTCATTGGATTACTCTTAGTACTTAAATGTTTTAAATATTTTAATAAAGTACATACTATCACTGGAAAGCAGCAGCTGCCATTCACATTGTGTGAAAATTTCATGGTTTATGGACTAATAGAAAGTTTTCAAAATAACCAGGAAACATTCTGTATCGTGGCCCTCTCCTTCAAGGGTGCCATCATTTTGAAGATACTTTTCTTTAGACATACACACACACACACACACACATATGTTGTATTGTGTTTGTATATATATATATATATATATATATATATATATATATATATATATATATATATATATATATATATATATATATATATATACACAATATAACATACAATTTATGTGTACGTACACAAGCTATTAGAAACTCAAGTCTTGTTTGTCTGGCTACACCAAACCTAATCAATGTCAGGGCTGGTTGGAGAATCCTCTGGCCCTGCCTGTTTGACTTAAGCGCCCCATTTGTGCTCTCCCTGATCCCACAGCCTTTGTGTACATTGTAATGAGTGTTGCCATAATCCTGGGATTTTGCTGGGGGTCGACCCATGGCAATGCCTCCTCCCTGCCTCGCCACACAAGGCCTGGAGTTTAACCCAACCAGGGGCTCAGGGAGGGGCTGCGGAGAAAACAACAATGACCTGTCTCCCATGAGATACCTCCATTTACGGCTGGTTTGGAGGTTTCTGATAGACCTGCTAACCCATTTTAATCCTATTACAGCAAGCCCACAAAGGGTGAATCTGCAGCAGGCTGGGTGGAGGTAGAGGACTCCTGATTTCGGCCATAAGGAGAACTGGGACGGCACAGTTCTCCCATCAATGTGCATCCATTATGGGAGCAGACAGAAGAACGGAAAAAAAAACACAACACAAAAAGCTAAGCAACAAGCAGAGCCATTGTTCACAGAGGAGACTCAAAGAAGAGGACCACCAGAGGCCAGGCATCTACAAAGTCAACTAACTGGACATCCATCTCCAGCCATAACGGACGCGTTTCTGACAGGCTGAGTGATAAATTCCCCGCGAGGCATGCCGCAGGAAGTGGCACTGTGGTGCCTTGTAGGCATTAGTACCTAAGGGTCACCTCACAAAAGCTTGCGGAGGCCGGGAGGCCTCAATGCGCTTTTGTTCCGCGCTCCGGTTATGGGACACGCGGTGGCCAAGTGTGCTGGTGGTCCGTCCTGTTGCCCCATCGCCAATGTCGAAGCTTAAAGTCCCCCATTGTGATGGACGAGGAGGGGGGAGTGACAGGGTCCATACAGACAGAAAGTGTTCTTTAGCCAAACAGGGCAGGATATGACTCTTTAAGGGCCAGGGGGTGTGAATGGACAATGCCACCATGGAAGAAAGAGCAGCTCTGAGCGAGGGACACGGAAAGATAATGCACTTTCACACTGAGTGCGTCTCAGCCAAGCTGCCATCATATAGCTTCCAGTTCAGCGTTTCACACAACTCTTCCTGACTCATCAAGATCAGTGTTAAACATTACTAAATGGTTCCTGGCTTGGGTGCAAAGGAAAAAAAACATTTATTGGTACAAAACCTTTACATCACATAGAGCTTTTTACACAACCACTAACTGAAAGATTGTTCAGGGAGCAAAACATCAATACAACCAAAAATGTTTTCTTGTTTCTAAGAATGTGTACTGCCCAACCAGTCTATGTGAAGTAAAATTGAGTGCATCTTCTACTGGACACTGTCTGTCCCTGCGGTCTACTGGAGATTGTTAGTCCTGGTCAAAACCTCTCTATGACTGACATTAGTCATCTAAAGGCACTTGCAAAACCAGGACAAATTTAAACAATGAGATTCTTCTAAAAATGGCTAATAGTCCAGAAGAATAGTCACCACCTTGGCACACAGTTTTATGCAGTTAGAATATCCATTACCACATTTAAAAATAATTTGTCTGCAAAACATGATACAATGTGACTTCTTCACTGTGTAGTTTACAGCAGCAGTCACTCTTTATATGCACTACTTTGGCATCATTACATGAACAATGATCACAATCTATTCACAATTTGTACCCTGGCATGACAGGGATAGAGCTCTGGTTGATGGACAGCTCCTTTAAAGCTCCGGTGTGGTTAGGTCTAGCCCCCTGGCTCCCCCGGGGCCACTGTGTTTAAAATAGCACAGACTAGGGATGCTAAACGTAGTGTCATACATTTATGTATGGGCCTGACCTTTTCTATAATGAGTTCACATCATAACCGTTGACCTAAAACAAATTCACAAATGTTCTCTGCTGAGGTGGGTGACAAAAACCAGGGAGGGGAAAAAACAGCATAGTTACAATAATATTATTCTTGTACAAATGTTAATTCTATGTGCATGTTAAAAGGTAATTAAAGAAATTGTAAAAAAAAAAAAAATGGCACACTTGACCACAGCTGAACATACCTAGGACAAATATGCCAGAGCTTACTTTAAAATAATGGTCATGGTAATGCAGTGGTAAAATGATGTCAAAGGCTACTGATCCAAGACATTTAAAAAAAAATGACCTAACAAAAATGGCACCGAAAATAAATTACAGATTTCTTTTTTACAAAAGATAGTTTTAACTTTCTATATGTTTTGTTCTGACAGTGACGATAGTCATTCACCCCTACTTAATGATTACTATGATTCTGTCCAGACCATCTGTATCTGAACTGACCATATTCCAAGAAAATATAGGCTCATGTAATCCGAAAAGAGAGTGGGACAGGTAGAACTATGAAAAGGAACATGTTTCCTTCTTCAGAAAGCATTTCATTGACTTCCTGATGAAATATCCAAACTTTCCTCATAAAAGACTCCCAAATGATTTAGCCCTGGATCCAACCTCGGAATTGTGTCAACCGAATTGACAGGTAATATTGACTATGACCTGCTGGCTACTGTTATATGATAAGCACTTATCTGTTTGCACTGCACAGTCATTCAGTGTCTCTGCCTCCAGTGTGAGTGTTCTTCCCCCTCGTGTTTACATCCTGTGGTAACATTCATGCACAATGAACACAAAGCGGAGGACAGAGGCGGCGGGCTGCCGAAAGCTTCACCCCTGCTCAGCCTACGCATAATTGCCTCCTTTCGGCTTGTTGTATGCTTGCGCATCCCTACCACAAAACAAGTGCTTCATACTAGGAGTGATTTGTAGCCGCGTATGGAGGCTTATAGAGGAACAGAGCTAAACAGAGCCTTGCCTTGCCTTGCCAGTCCACTGGCAGAATCTTTCAACAGTGGCATCCATGGAATGCTGTTTTATTGTATCACGGATACAGCAGGGGGGAGCAAATAAGAGCTATGCATTACAATACATCGGCACTTATTTTCCTAAGTACTGAGTTTGCTGCCGAATGCTCTTGCGGCAGGTCAGAGAATGTACTTGACAGGAAATATGCATACTGAGTGGCTACTTGTGCTGCGTTTCATTTGCATTGTGTATTGATTTTTTGGGACCCATTTAATCTAATATTGTGTGTGGGTCTCGCACTGCTTTCAGATTTGTCTGAGAGGCCTGGTTATATAGGTGGTTTAATGATAATTGCTCCAGTGGAGGCAAATCCAGGTAGATTTCAGTCTAAATGCCCCCCGCCCCTTTCTCTCTCTCTCTCTCTCTCTCTCTCTCTCTCTCTCTCTCTTTCCCCTCTCTATGGATGGAGGGGTGGATGTACAATGGAGGGACAAATAGACAAATGGACAAATAGTTTGAAAAAACATCAATATTGGAGAAAAAGTGTACCTAATTCATTTCCTCCCTCTGAAAAACACAATTAACCTCATGGGTTTCATAATACGGCCTATTCTTCATGCCACAATAGTGGAATATGAAAGTCTTTTTCAAAAGGTGACATTTCTAATTTGTGCAAGATTATTCATTCTGTCACTGTGTCTGGGGTTAAAACCTCTTTTGGTGCTATAGAGTATTTCCTCCTCCTGGCCTATATGAGATGTTACTCTGAAATGTCAACGCCTAAAGAAGATATCAAATCCTCTACAGATCCCAAAGGATCTTGACAAATGCCATTATTGTAATACATTCACTCATCATGTTGTCTCTGTTTAAAAAGGGAAAAAAGGCAAACACATAACCCCCATAATAATGCGATGGTTATCACGGTGCATGCATAGAAAATAAATGAGCCATGCCTCCAAAACATACCAAATCATATTATTGTCATGGTCACGCTTCCTTGTCTCCTGATAGAGCCAGATTAAGCTGTCAGAGACAGTGAAACGATAAGCTGCTGTTTGGTCTACAAATGAAGAGTAATTAGGGGCACTGGCAGCCAAATACAGTCCCAGACATCTTCATTCCTCCAGGACAGCATTTCATTTCATGCCTGGATTTAGCTGCGCAAACCTCGCCAACAGAGAATTCAGGTGTTTTGGAGCTTGATCGTTTACCATATTCAGTCCTTCCCTCTGATATTCCTTAGTTTCACCAAGTCTGCCGCTCCCTCGGCTTGCCTTTTCTTTTAGAGGAGGAGTGATGGTTGCAGTCCTAAAGGGGCTTAATTTCGACAGACATGCCCAAACATTAATAAGCTTAACGAAGAGGCAGCAAGCAATATTTATTAGACTTGACAAACAGCTCTGGGCTTAGCAGGTTCTGGGAGGACAGGATAGGAAGCGAAAGAAAATGGCACATGTACCCAGGAAGGAGTTCTCATGACAGTTCATCAAAGCCAGTGATGTAAGACAAAGAAATGCACAATGGTCGTAATATTGGTATTAGCAAACAATTCCTTAAAAATTATCTTCATTAGATGGTTTAGATATGATCAATATTTATCCATGATATTTGATTAGGTGTTTGTGGTAGAATGTTTTTCCTTTACTGCATTAGAAGTTTTCTACAAATAAACATTAGATTTTTCTTTGTATATTTCTTCTATTTCATTATCTAGTCACTACATTTATTATATGTTTATGTACCAGCAGTTACATACCTGGAAATTCTCAGATACCTGTAATACCTGTATTGACCCACTCTCTCTCTCTCTCTCTCTCTCTCTCTCTCTCTCTCACTATATATATATATATATATATATATATATATATATATATACATATATGCACACAGGGCCACTCTTATATTTTGCATTCCTAGTGTGAACATCACGATGAAGGGACCAATAGAAATAGCCCAAATTTCTTGTTACATCAATACAGATTGATTTTTTGAAAATTGGTTTGCCTCTCTTGTGAAGTTCTCCTTCTGAGATTCTTCACAATAGCGACAGTGATTTCATTCCTCAAAACAAAGCATGCATATTTGTGCTGACAGATAAATTTGGGTGTGTCTATGATGGAAAGCAAGTCCATTTATTGCATTCGTCAACTGTTCCAAAGTTCCAAAATTCAAATAACAGCTCTTGTTTTGATCATCAACGAGCACCTCTCAGTGGTGTGTTTTAACCTCTATTAGGCGGGATTACGGGGGCCGCCAGCACGCTGGCATTTGGTAAGTGTCACAGTGACAGCACTTGGTGGTGGAATGCTGGGTTGTCAGCGGCGTGCTTTATCACCAGGCTTTTCTCCTTTGCAGAGTGTAGACTAATAAGCCTAGAAATTACAATTGCCTCCCTGCTGAATCCCCGATAGCTGCAAATAATGATATCAGTGCCCTGCTAATCTCCTCAGCTCGCCGCTTGGCATCAGCCTATTGAGTCACCTGTCATACTCATGTCTGATGAGGTGAACTTAATCTCACTGTCTGTAATGACAATGGGGGCCATTTGAATGTTAAGAATGATATTTGTCAAAGTTTTCTCTGTTTTTTTTTTTCTTTTCTGTCCTCGGATGTCTTTTGCCAACAAGCAAATTGCAAGGTTCTGTCAAAATGTATGAAGCTCTGCACTGCTGAGGCTGTATAGATGAGGCATTTTCCTCCATAAGTTCAAAAGTTTTGTTTTCATCATACTTTTAAGCATTTTAGGTCAAAAAATGAATTATCTACTATGATGTCCATACGACACAATGACTTTTAGACCTAATGGAAACACATAGTATTACATTGTATAGTGCCATTCATCAGGGCTCCCATAGTAAAACACGACTTCAGACATGGTAAGTCCAAATATTGAGGTTTTAAATACTTTTATGTGTCACTTTTTCAAATGCATCAGTGGTTTTGAGCTCCTACAAAATTGTGACCATATTAAGCAAACAGAGCTTAAAAGGGTACATTACTTTTGAAAATAAGTTTAATAAAGGTACAAAAAATGTTACAGAAAAGTCTTTAAAACATGGTAAATAATTGAGTTAAAAATATGATACTAAATTCAGTTGACAGAGTTTTATTTTTTATTAATTATTATTATTTTTTCAACTTTACCAGCAGATATTACCTCTCACATGATCTAATTATAAAGCTATTTCTGCTTCCACTCTAGAGACACAGTGACATGGACAAGGGTCATCCGTGATGAATTATCTTCACAATGAAGCAGACAGTCTTCCCAAAAAGGATTTAGTTTCAAACATAACACTCATTCTTATAAAGCAATCCAAGGTCAATGAAAGTAAAGTATGTTTCAAACTCCCCTCTCTGTTGTGTTGTTTATCCATATCAGGAGTGGTGGGTAGTAATGAATTGCCTCAACAAACACAGACTAACAGAAGTATAATGAGACAAAATAAAACAACATATTCTGAAGAGTTGGCTGAAAGAGTAATCTTTCTTTTCACAGGCAGGCAGTGAAATACCTCAATAAACCGCTTGACTATGTACCTCTGCAACAAAGCGGACTGTTTAAAATGGCCTCTGCCACTTCTAATAGAGCAAGTGAATTAAAGAGAGATGGGAAAATGGGATAAAGTCCGCTGAGCTATGCGAATGATGGTTCTGAAGGTCTGTATTTCAAAGAGATGAGCAATTTGACGGAAATGTTCTCTGTTCAGGAGTTTCATTGCACAGCAGCATCCAAAAACAATGAGAATTAATATTGATTTTGTTCCCAGTCAGTAAAAAGAGCATTTGCGAGGTCAGACACTGATGCTGGACAAGAAGGCCTGACTCACAGATTCATCCAATTCAGTGGGGTTTAGTGGGGTTCAGGTCAGGGCTCTGTGCAGGCCAGTGGAGTCTATCCACATCAAACTAATCAGATCACGCATTTATGGTGCTTGCTTTGTACACCGGGGCACAGTCATCCTGAAACAAGAAATATTACAATCTGCTACTTGGACGTTGGAAGCATAATTGTCTAAAATTTCCATCAAACTTTACTGTTGTTTATGGAGACTATGTGCAAAATGTATCCACCTGTTAGCCATGGATGTTGCTGAAACACCTGAACTAAATTAGTGAGACATTAGTCCACATACGTTTGGCCATACAGAGTGTATATATGTCCATTTACCATGGCATTCAAACTTTGAGGCACTCCTGGTCATTCCCCCCTATTCTTCCTTCTAGTTTAGATAAGGCTGTTTTGCATGGGCTGCTTTTTTGAGGTCTTTCCACAGATTTTCAGTGATGTTTTCTAATGATGATTATGAACAAAACACCGCCCTATATATCAAAATATTTAAGGTCAGAGTCTTATAAGGGGTCATGTGATTTAGAGTACCCAAATAATTGCCTGATGCCCCTTGCCTTTTTATTCTAAAATTGTATGAAACAAAAATTACACATTAATCTTGCTTACAATGTGGAAAAAAATATTTTCATCTTTAACATTTTAGGGATCTTTAGCTTTAGCTTTTTATGGATCTTCTACTTCCACGTTTTACTTACTTAAATATTCACAAATACCAACATTTTGACCAGTGGTGCGCCTAAACTAGTGCATGTCTAAATCGTCACTAATCACATGAAAAATTAAAAAACTGAAGGAAGTGAAAAGGAAAATAATTGGCTTAATCACTAAACCAACACGTTCATGATTACACATGGCAGGTATATAACGAATGCAGAATATGCGGCCTTACAAGCTAAGCAGTAAGTAGTGTTACAGGGCAGGCTATCCTACAAATTTCAGAAACACCGCTGTAGATAATGATGAATTATACTTCATACATTAAAATGACTGCTTTCATATGAAATAAAATACATGTTTTGAGGAAATAGTTATACTTAAAAAGAAAAAAAAATCTGATGTGATCCTCATACAGTCCATTTAAAAATGTATAAGTTACCAGGCCTGTGTTATGTGGTGTGTTTGATACCTATTGGCAAAACTAATGGCTTAGGGAGAATTCTAAATAGTATAACACCCACTACTACTGCTTTTCCATTTACTGCTGCTCTTCAGTCCAAAGTTGTGTTTACCACTTTATGTGCACGCATGTCAGAAATTGCATTGTGGTATCGTTCATAGTTATCAGTATCTCTGATATGATATTGCGCTTAACTGCCAGTAACAGCGCCGATACAGTATCAGTGTAACTCCATTACAAATATATTCTGTTATACTCTGTCAAGCCAATAGAAGGAATTTAGAATGAAAAGACTGTTGTTTTCTGAAAACAAGGTGTCCTTTAGCCATCATCCCCCCCCCCATCCCTCATCGATCAGTCTTACGGAAAACTGTGTCATTAGATAAGTGACTGTTTCCCACCGCTGTCAGATTACCATTGACACGACAATCAGCACTGCCTTACTAATGTCAGAGCTGACAAAGAATCATTTAGGTCCGGCATGTACTGCACCGTGCCATCCTCCGCTTCACCCTGTCAGCAAGTCAACAAATGGCGGCTGTTACCTCATGCCATAAAGGAAAAGAGCTTTCCACTGAACACCTAATTTAAACAGTGTTGGCACTATATAGAAAGGATGGGCTAGCTCTCAAGGTAATAATCATGCTATATAGTAAAGCTGGTAGCTCCGCCTCACAATACAGTCTTACACTTATATTGTCAATACGGGGGTAACCATAAGCGTGTTCATTTTAACATGACAGCACAGAGGGAGAAAAATTGCTGCGGCAAAACAAGAACGTTCTCCCAGTGCTGTCTCGAAATCAACCAGGGATCAAACAACAATTTCATTTATAAATGTCCAATAAAGCTTGTCTCAAACCTCAGAACACAACAAAAGGTAGAGGATCCAAGACATATGGGGATTTTGTGCATGCCTTTCCATGCTAATGCTTATACCAGGCAAGCACATGGTTTTTTTCTTTGCATAAAATGCTGTTACGGGAGCACCGGCTGTGCACGCTTCCACTCCAGCTTGAATTAACCAAAGGACAGGAAGGTCAAAATGTTGCCATTATCAACACAAATCCTTCTGCTGACTACCTGTGTAAATGCCTGACTGCGAGCTGTCTGTGTTAACTCTTCCATGTGCTTGTTCAGTTAGAAATGCATAACAGCAAATGTCCTGCCATTGTGGAGAATGTGACAGTGCACAGTTTGGTGTATAATATGTGTTACGTTAACAAGTACAACCGACAGAGCACCCTTGTAGACGTAAGGGGACAACAGCTCGAGAAAAATAGCTCATATAGAACAGATGAATATGATGTAGAACAGGAGAAAACAGGCAAAATGAGACAATGGCCTTGTTAAAGCACTTTAGTTGTAAGGTAACAGGTAGGAAATTGCTAGAGAGAAACAAGTGCGATGGTGAAACTCTGCATTTAAACGCACGAGGACCCTCCCAAAGCATGCATACCAATTAGGACTAAACAGAGAGTCTGTTCTGTGTGTTCAGTATTTCCCCCAAAATGACTGTCTGCTTCTTTTATGCTGTAATTTGAAATCTGTTTGGCTCCCCTGAAGAGGAATATTATTTCTGTGTGAGAGACACAGTCGCGCTAATGAGCGTGGTTAAGAACATCATTATATTTTAAGTATCATTCTGGTGTTCACAGCAGGGAATGTAAGAAATCTCTGTAATAATCTGTTTCTGTGTCTCACATTCAAAGTGACATCTGAGGCTGAGGCTTTAATGCTGTGGAATAATTAGCATGGCAGCTTCTTTTGACATTCCAGAGGAGGAAAAAAAAACAGTAATGAAGATGTATTAACTAGGAGTAATTTAGTTGTGCTTCAGCTGAAGTTTCTGCCGTGCTGATATTTGGTTTTTTACTTGCATTGATGTCTTGGCAGGAGTAGTTTGTGCTGCTTGAACAAAGGGCCTGGAGTATGTTAAGTGCTTTTGAAATGGCAAGCTTTCCAAGCCGCACAACCATGTCTGATGAAAGGGTGTGAAATACAATGTGGAAATCGATTTCACAATCTCCTCTTTCGCTCTGCCAATAGAGTGGCGCTATGTCAACGCTAACGCCGCACATGTCTGCACATTTAGCACGCTCTCGATGAAGGACTTAGCGATTTCTGCTACTGTTGTTAAGTCTGGCAAATTAATGCATGTTTGTGCATGGATGAGTGGTGGAGGGACAGGAATTTTCAATTGCTTTGAAATTGATTGGACTGTTGATATAATGTAGTGCCACTACAGCCGTATGTCTGGAGAGCAGGCTTGATTTTGCTTGACTGGTACAGCTTAAGCAAAAGATTCGAATATTCCCAGGTGGGGGGAAAAAAAAAAAAAACAACAGAAACAAACGAGTAGCATGACATCTTGGGTTGTATAGTCTGAATAATTAGCATGCTAAGCGGCGGTAATGACAAATAAGGAGTTAAGCCCTGAGCTCTTCTGACTGCGATTGTCATCTGGAGCACTCTTGTCATGACTCGTGATGTATTTGTTTGTGTCTTCCTCAAATCATTTACAGTTTGCACTTTGTCACCCAGCTGCATTGTTGTTATGAGCTGGTGCATCTCTCCCTCTCTCTCTCGCTCACTCTCCGTACATGTGTCCACTGAATATAAATGGAAGCTCAATGTCTGCTGATGACAAAAGAGCCACAGAATAGGAAGTGATGGGACAGGCGCAGAAAGGAAGAGACGGTCTGTGGAGCGCTGTCTGTACCATCTGTGGGGACGGGGGAAAACAGGATGCAAACACAGTGAAATTAAAAGGCTTTTTCTTTGTGATTAATGGCGGCGATACACGTCAAGCCGTTTCACCATATTTAACACAACTATAGCAGTATGCAGCTGTTGCATTCTCTTCACCGGAACGACCGGGGAAAGAGAGGGCTAGACTGAAACAGGGGGAGGGCAGATACAGGAAAGGGAGAATACAGCATAGCTATCATCAAATACTACCGTACTATTTCACAACCACTATAATTCTGCAAAGAACAGATAATGGAACTGAAACATAAGATCAGGTCTGTAACAGCAAGAGGCTAAATTATAATTACACATATCCCCCTGTCTTTTTTAGCTCGCTAGTAGTCAGCCATAATTTATTGTAGTTTTTTATAAACATGTCCGCTGTTTGTTGCCTCAAAAGACAAAGATCCTTTTGTGTAGTCAGTTAAAATAAAAATAATAATTAATAGGGCTGTGAAGCTGAGGCACAACAGCATTATCTTGGCCATCGCCATAGGTGGGGTGTTCTCTTTCTTTTGAGACTCGGGCCAAGTAAATAAACAGCGAAACGAGGGGGAGGCACAAAGCACGGCCTAACACAAGATCCCTAGACACCTATTATATGAGAGGGGAGGCAAAATTATGCCCTAGCAAATTGCTAATGATGAGCCAGTGATGTCTTGTTAAGCGACATTGTTTGGCCTCAGATCCCTTTGTGTCTGCCTTGTATTTCTTGCTTAATGAAAGACAAGAAAGAACAGAGTGCTCTGTTTCTTCCCCCCTTCTTCCTCCTCCTCCTCTTCGTTCTCATTTCGTTTGGTGAGGTTAACTCATGCCTGCGTCTTCGCTGGGCTCTGTCCCTTGGCATGGGCAGGCCTGATTTGGCAGAGAAGAGCATGCTAGAGTGGGCCTGCACAGCAGGGGAGGGCCTTTTGATGCAGACCCCCTGGGAGCTAGCCGGCAAGGCAGGACGGCGGGATCACAGATGTGACAGCTTTCATGTAACAGTTAACTTTTTCCTAATTAAAGTCGCCCAGCTAATTACACTCGGCTCTATCTGATCATTGCGGAACAGGATAAGGTATAACGCCTGCCCGTGCGAGGGACAGGCTCACATCAAAGATTTTTTGGGAGCTGGTGATTAGGGTGGGGCGGGGGCAGAGCATCGGGGCCCCGCGAGGAATTCAGCCTCACCTGGGTGCAGTAGCACGTCGAGCACCAAACGCGGCAAAAAGGAGGCCCATCTCATTTACACCAATGCCTTCCCTGAATTCTGAGACGCAATTATGAAAGAAGTGGGGGGAGAGAGAGGGAAGAAAAAATGACCAAAGGAAAAAAATCCTATAATTAACAAGGCAACTCCAAGCACAAGAAATGGAAATTAGTCACAGTGTAATAAATTAGCCTGTGCATACATTACGTGAAATGAACACCCTTGGGGCTACGAATTAGCACTTTTGGCCGTGCACCCTCATGTATCTAAATAAACCATTCAGTCCTTGCTTATTACGCGCTCACAAAGAGACATCTCCGCAACCGTCTTTCCTTACAAATCAGCCACGCACGCATCGTTTAGTGCAAGACCATATATGCTGCGGCGGGGGCTGGGGGGGGAATGATTGAGGGAAGCAAGGCTGTCATATTCTGGTGTGCTCTCACGCTACCTACACTCATGCATTTGTAAACTATGGCATATTTTTCCCCCCATCATTTTAGTTTGATTAGTGCTGCCATTTTCCAGGGCTATCGCATTTTTCCCCCTAAACCACAGTAAACAAACAAAATTAAACCGAGCTGAGTTGAGCTGCGGGAAATTTGCATCAAAATAATACAGCAAACTACAAGACAGCAGAATCAGATAGCAGCAACAAAGGCAGGCAAATTACAAATTAAAAGGCATGATGTGAATTGTATTTTGTCATCAAGCTTCACTGGCGATTTGGAGGAGAGAGGGGGCCGAAAGAAAGGAGGAAAAAAAAAAAAACACGGCAGGCAGCAGAGCCGTGTTTTGATGAGTCTTATCTAGAGCGATTATTCATACTTGTCCTTCTGCTTGAATTAAAGCAAGAGTGCTGGAGCCCGTTAAAGCCAAATACTTGAATGGCTAGTGAACTCTCACCTTCGCGCGCATCCATTTAGCTTGCAAATGAAAGCCAAGTACAGTCAGCGAGAGCCATAATGGGCCTTTCTTCTTGCGGAGTGCGGTCATTACATACTAATTTCTTCTGGAAGCTCTTCAGGAATTGAAACACTTGGCTGTGGTGGCCCTGCCTCGTGCTGAAACACACAGGCCTACAATGCCAGCACACAAGGTGTTTGTTCAAGGCCTACTCACGGCGGCTGACCACAATCAGGCTCAATTGAAGAGGGCTGATTGCAGCTTGATGCAGCGCTGCTTTCAGATAGGGGGAGAAAAATGAATAAAATATTGGCAGCATGATTTGCATCGTTATTAAGCAGAAAATTCATTCCGATTTCTCAGAGTTTAGAAGGAAAAGAAATAATAAGCAAATGACACATATTTGTCATAAGTCAGTATATTTGGGGAATTTGAATGTGTCCAATGTATAAAAGAAGGCCTTGCCATGATATTCTTCTTCTGACGATGAAAACAGAAAGTATTTCAAAAGAACTTATAACCAATGTTATACACAAATGTATTCATTTACACTGTATCTTTTATTATTACTATTAATTTAATAGTTGTTATATCATATACTATTATAAGGTTTAATTTAACATTGTTGACTTCTTTAAGAATAGAAATAAAGTAAGGCTACTCTTTTTCTGGTGGATTAAATTATTCTGACTTGATCACAAACCTCAGAAAAAGTATTTATTGTTATGTCACCCATCTATAGTTCAAAGGATTTATCACACTCACAATATGCAGCAATTTGAATGTGTACAATGTATAAAAGAAGGCCTTGCCATGATATTCTTCTTCTGATAATGAAAACAGAAAGTATTTCCTAAAACCATTGTTATACATAAATGTACACAGTATCTTTTATATAAAAATTGTTATATCATATATTATTATAAGGTTTAATTTAACATTAATAACTAAAAACTACTTACGAAATTATTAATTAAAAATTATTATCTCTTTATTATGCTATAGTTAATTTATTCATTTGGTTTCAGGTAGACTGAGCAGTAGTAGAACTTAAATAAACTCATTTGGCTTGATCTACTGAGTTTATGGGTTGTAACATTAGCTGTACCTGGGAATGCTGCCCTTAGGATGTGGAGAACATTTGGAATGTGAATAGCAGATTGTTAACCACACATCAGTTTTTTGGAGGGGCTGGTGATTTAATTAAGCAATTAGGCAGGTGGCTGCCTGAAAAGCTTAATTAACAGAGCAAGTAATTACTTGTTTGACCAACGCAATTGTTTACAGTAAGGTGTTTCTACAGATACTCAATTTGAGATTTTATTATGACTTTCAAAGTGATGTGATAATTAGAAATAACAAATTGTGTATATTTGATAAGATATAAGCGCTGAACAAAATCAAAATTATTACCATGAAACAACATCTATTAAGTTGTTATTTTTTTATTTTTTAAATCATTTTTTTGATAGATAGCTCTGAAAATAATATTACGCTGGTAAACTATGACCCAAAGACTCACATAGAACATCATGAGGTGCTACCCACTACCCATCACCCCCACCCATTTCAAAAATGTTATCTTTCCATGTCCTGTTGAAATTTTCCCAGGACGTCAACAGAGACTGCATGGCCCGTCAGCCTGCCACAGTATGATTGAGACATCAAACTAATCCATGTTTACCCCGCTGTCTGCGTGCATGTGTGGGTTTGTGTCATGCCACACAGAATTAGGCCACATTTGACACCTGGTACTATACACTTAAGCCACTCTCTAAACACAGGACCCAGAAGGTTTTATACAGTGGTGATGAGAATAATGTCCAAAAGGTCCACATATCCAAAAAATTGGTAAAAAAACAGATATGGGACATTTTAAAATAGATTAGGAATGTTAGTACAGCCGCATTGGTGTTTGGCTTTAAATACATAAATAAACCCTCAAACTATTCACTTGATTGTGCTGTATGCTGTGAGCTAAATTTCAAGTTTCTGTGGGTATTTGGGTAAATTAAGGCTGTCAAGTCATCCAATAAAAATGTGAGAAAAAGAAAGTTGAGTACAAAAGGAAAATGTGCTGTGATTTCTCATTCACATGAACTTTACGTTTCAATGAATGGTTTACCATTAGGGTTGGGCAATGCTATGACTATTGTGATCAAATATATCATGATATTATTTTCTGAGTATACCGTGGGTATCATCAGTACTTCTACAACACAGAGCAATTGCGCATATATATATATATATATATATATATATATATATATATATATATATATATATATAAAAAAACACAGACTTTCCACTAAAGGTTACTGCAAACATTACTGCACTGTAACAGCACAAACACAAATAGGTGATTGGGTATTAAATATTAGGTATTATGTTGTCTTCTTCAAAAGTAGAAATAAAGTAAGGGTTGGGCAATGCTATGACTATTGTAATCAAATATATTATGATATTATTTTCTGAGTATACCGTGGATATCATTAGTACTTTTAAAGGTTACTGCAAATATTACTGCACTGTAACAGCACAAATACAAATAGGTATTATTTATTTTATATTAGGTATTATGTTGTCTTCTTCAAAAGTAGAAATAAAGTAAGGCTACTCTTTTGCTGGTGGATTTAAATAATTCTGACTTGATCACAAACTTCAGAAAAAGTAGGTATTGTGATATCACCCATCTATAGTTCAAAGGCTTTATCAAATTCATAATATGCAACAACTTAATGATAATACAGTTATTTGTCCATAGTGCTGAACTTATACTGAACATTTTCTGTCCTCTCTCCATTCCCATTGTTTTTACTCTCTCTCTCTCTCTCTCTTTCACTTCTGCTTCTTTCTCAACACAGTTCTGACTCGTCTCTTCCTCTGCCTCTCACGCCTCTCTCCAAAACTCTCAGTCTTTCTAGCGTTCTCACTTTCCCTCTCTCTCGCTCCCCTCCCTTCCCTTTCTTCCCCTCTCTCTATCTCCCTCTGCCTCCCTCTCTCCGTTGCTTGCTCAGAGAAGCAGCCAGTGTTTACTTGCCCTTATCCGACTGGCTAATCCCTGCAGCAGTGAAAGACTCCACTAAATAGGTGCTGGAGAAAAAAAAAAAAAAAAAAAAAAAAACAGCGGCGAGAGGGACAGGCAGAGCCATTAGAGGAGAGTTTATCAGAGTAGCTCAATCTGTTATCACCCCTGTCCCTCTGTCCCCCCCACCAGCTTGCCTTCCCCCACTGTCACAGAGCCGCTGATTACAGTCCACCGCACAGGCTGGCTCTGGGTGTGTGTCAGAGAGAAAGAGAGAAAGAGAGAGAGAGGCTCTCTTCACAAAGCTTGCATGTGAGAGGTAGCAAAAGGCAGAAGGAAGCAACGGTTCTTGGGGACAGTTGTGCGTGTGTAGTTTTACGAATCTAGGATTACTTGTGCATGAAATATTTTTAAGGGACTGTTATTTTTTGTGTGAACTAATCTGTATTTGTTCCTTATCATTTATCTATATAATAAAATTGCAGATTTTCTATTGTTTTAACATTAACATGAGTGTAAGCATTTATTAACATTAGTGTAGTAAACATATTTATTTTTTTACATATATACCTATGTTTTACATATTGTGACATGTTTACTTGTTATAAATGTTTATACAGGTTAGTCAGGTGTCAGGAAAGACTTATGTAGATGTGTATGTAGCTTTGTGAATGCTGCCCTAGTGTTACCTACTTTTTCAAGTATTACGAGCGAATACGACAGCAGTGACAATAAAAGTAACAAAGGCAAGAACACCTCTTTGTTTTACAGAGTCACTGAACTAGACTGTAGGCCAGCACCTTCACCACAAGAAAACCATAGCCCTGGACAAAAAGCTTTGGAAAGAACAACAAACCTTCTCTGCCCAGTAACTCATGTCCAGCGTCGGGGCTCACATGCCAAGTGCTTGCAGGTCCAATGACCCAGTGCCACATCCACCAGACGGTCAAGGCAACTGAAGGATAAACACACTGCAGTGCCTGAAAAGCAACCCCAGGTGTTAACTCAGGTCTCAGGTACAGATGGTATGATACAGCCTTTTCTTTTCTGATACAGATATTAATACTCAACCCTTGATCATTGTCTGATACCAATACTGATCTGTTTGAGTAAGTTGGAGTATTTACAATAAACAAAACAAAAAAAAAACATTGCTAAAGCTCTCCTTTTGTTTTAGCCTATATTACTACAATTACTACAAGTAATTGAGTTCAAAATTAAGACTATTCAAAATAGAATTTTCCTTTATTTAATTATAATATAATTTTGTTAATTATAATATAATTTTAGCCTTAGGCTACAAATATCTACTCCAGTTATCAGATGACCTTCTTCGCTTGCTATTTTTATGCTGGATCTGCTTTTTGTTGCGTTACAAGCAAGCTAGGATAGATTAGTTCAGATGTTCTTTTTCCCTACGATACCCACTCAAGCATGTTCTGCTGGTATCGGCCCAATTTCAATACGTATCGGACTGGAGTCATGTGTAGTGTCAGACTTTCAGACCTGACCTAACTGCTCCCTATCAAGTCGGGAGGATCATTGCGCCCCAGGGCACGTTAAGCAACACTAGGGTTCATCCACTCAGGCAAGTTGTCGGAGCTGCATCTGAGCATGCATCTTTCCCTCTCCATAAGGGTTCTCACTCCAGCCAGGCCTTAATGTCAGTGCTGTATGTCATTTTACGCAAACGTAATTAAAGACTGTCTGCATGCAGAGGCACATATACACCATCTGCATGCACTGGCACAACATCACACTGAGTGTAGATAGTCCTATTCATGACATTATTACTTGCGCGTGTCTGCCATTTAGCTCTCCACCAATAACCCTTTAATGGAAATACTATACAAACAATGCTTGCTGTTTATGCAGTTTAGTAAAACAAATGCAGTACATTCATTTTAATATATTGCAACATGAGCACAGTATGATCCAGAAGCATTTATTTGAAGGAAACAGGCACTGTAGAAGATAACAACGCTGGCCCAGTTCCTCCCTGTTTTGTTTAGTGATGGCAGAAAATGTGCTGTTTCTAATATTCAACATAATATCCAAAATGTGGCTTATTTGGGGCAGCTTTCCCAAGCGGGGCAACGGAGAAATGCCCTGGGCCCCTGGCAGCAGCAGGGGAGACGCGTTCCCAACCCAGCATACATGGCCATACGCGCAGGCTGCTGTTTAGGCTCTAATGGCTGGTAATGTGGGCTCCATGTTTACTGAGCGGTGGGTCTCCAGCACACAGGCTGTGACAAATTATGAAAGGCAGGCCTGTGTAGCCAGGCTGAATTTCATTAAACTTTAACTGGCCTTATCTGCGGCGCGACAGAGGACAGCATAATAAACGCTGACAGGTATCTAAAGACGTGTGTTTGGACTGGGGAGAGCGAACAGCGGGAGAGGCGCTGCCAGCTTTGTCACCAAAGAAGGGACATATGTTGTTGGCTATAAAATCCTAAAGCAGATGTCGCCTCTTTTTTTTTAGAGACTGTGGCCGTGTTTTGCCCATACGCATGAAGGCGTAGCTTGCCGCGTTTTTGTTTATTCCAACTCTCTATGGAATTGAAATCTCCCTCATTGATTCACTCGGAAGAAGCAAACTGGGTGGATTTTCCTTGTATTTACACATTTAATTGGTTTGTTTAAGTTTGTAGACATCACTTGTGTCATATTCACAGCACAGTTTATATTTACTTTAAATACAATTGTATTTCTGTAAATCTATACCTTTAGGTTTCAATGACACTCATCTTATAAGAAGTGATTGGAAGATAAGATGCAGTTATAGTTTAATTCGCAAAAGAAAACATCTGGAATTAAATATAAAAATCATAAATGAGGGGAAATCCTGAAAGTAACCACATTTATGCATCATCTTTGTAGTTATTAGTTCATTTTTATTACAAAATAGGAAACCTAATTGTTAATTATTCACTGTCAGAGGGTCAGTGATTTTAAATTGCATTTTACAACAATATACAGAAAAAAGGTTTAATAACACTCTAATGATGGGTTTCTATGTGGGTCCCATGTATTCTTTTCAAACACGTCATAATGTGCCATTTTAGAAAAAAAGAAAAGAAACAGGGGATTTAGACCAGACACATGAGGTTTGTTTCGTGAAAAGACAACTAACCAAGGCCAGTCTTAAAGCATGTTAAATCTAGAAAGAGAGAAGACAATGCGTGAGGGAGCGAGAAAGAGAGTGAGAGAGAGAGAATGAGAGACAGAGAAAGAGAGAGAAACAAAGAGTTGATTGGTTCCATAGAACCTTGTCCATCAAGGCCATCAGGTTGGGACCAAAGATATTTGAAACGCACTTAAGAAAGAAGTAGTTAAAGTAACAAAAAGCAGCTGAAGCACGGCTTTGTCGCGCCTCAAAGGGCTCAGGCTACCTTCATTTCATAGGGCACCATGAAGTGAGGAAAATGGCCATGTAAATAAAAGCCCAGAGTAAGCCTACATCTCATCGCCATAAATAGGTTTAGCTAAAATAACATTACACATACACATACATAGTATTTCACATCATATGTATCTGTGTTTGATATGCTACTGCTTTGTCAGATTATCTTTTTGAAGCTATGTTTTTGTCCTTCCAAATTCAACCTCCTACTCCCAGTTTTCCATTCATGCTCATGTGAATAGTTCCACGTTTTGGATTTAATGAGAGGTACAATCCACTAAAAGCCATCCAACAGTAATTAAGCATTCTTAGCGCTACACTATTCTTTGACATGGTGTAAATCCTGCACCATGTCAAACAGGATCGTACACAGATTATTTGAATAGTTGAATGATAGGTCATTTACGACTGCCTACACAAGCAGATAGCCTTCAGTGGAGCTGAATTATTACATAAATACACAGGTAGTGGATTAAAGTGGATCAAGAGAAATACAGTGTTGTGAACAAATAGAGTGTATTTACAGAATAATCACTTAAAATCTCTCTAAAAGCATTACAGAGACACAGTTGTTTATAATCACACTGGATTTTGTTGCGCCGTCAATATACACGTTTGGGATCATTTTACGAAAATGCTGTCATTATGGATGATAATAATAATAATAATAATAATAATAATAATAATAATAATAATAATGTATTGTTCTTAAGTGACTAAAATTACTAAATATAAAAAATCAGCACTGGACAGATTACTGTACTAAAGATGAGCTTAAATACTAGCCACAATGCTAAAATGTCTGTGTTTTATTAATTCAGAAATAATTTGTGCTTTTTTTCTCTCTATGCAATAGTGGACCTGATAGATGTAATCCAATTTTCTAAATGTTTATGTATGTACGTTTATGTATCGATAACAGTTTATCATTCTGAGATCTCAAGTCCGATCCTCAGCGCTGCCATAGCCATCCGTGGCCGGAAGGCCAAGAAATCTATTACTAGATTTGCTCTTTCGGGAGGGCAGGAAAGTCTTCCCTCTGTTTCCCCTCTCAATCAGCATGATGCTAGCCGATGTGAGCTCTGTTAGCTGATGTAACAGTTAGCAATTAGCATTCCCCTCCAAGGGTGTCGAGCTGTCCAATGTATTAGAGGCAGTCCCTCTGAGGAAGTTTGTGTTACCCTCCCAGTTGGGTAGCATTGTGCGTAAAAACTAAATTACAGAAAAGTGGGTAATAATAATAAAATAAAACAAACAAAGTACTAAATAAAAATATAACGGAAATCATATCAACGTAGAATTGTCATATATATTTAAATATTTCAACATACTCTATATTTGCACATTTTCCATTTGTTTGTATATATGAGTCCTCCTGGTATAGGGACAGGAAAAGATCAGGCCTATCCACAGCAGCATCTAAAGAAAGTGTCACCCAGATGAGAGGACACTCAGGATGGACAAGACCCTTAAGCCAAGTCTACCCCCCCCCCCACACCTCCACACAAACACACATGTGCCGCCACTCAAGTGTCCCCTCACTAATCCAGTTGGTTGTGTAGTTTTCCAGTTTGCACAGGCCTCTAAGACCTTCCACAAACAGTCTGAGAGAGGACTTCTGCCCTGCTACAGGAATATTTGCCTTCCTCTGTCCAGTGGCCTGTCCGCTGTGACACTCGAGGGGAGGAAGACGGTCCGCCTTTGGATTTTAATGGCAAGCTGTGGAACAAGAAGGGGGGGAGAATAAGTGCAAAAATAACCTCGCCTGAATATGCTTGAAATTCCATGGCCACTCTGGCTTGTTGTCATGGCTTGTGTGCGAGAGAAAAAGGCGATGTAATCAATAACGCACAGCCTTGAAAATGTTTCCAAACAGATGGCCCATTGAGAGAAGAATTCCAGCGCCTGTGTGCCTGAAGCTTTAGCATTTGCAGGCTTTAATTTACTGACAGGCTGCAAATTCTACTGCATTTCAGGTTCGGGGAAGCTTTCAAAAAATTTGGATTGCTTTACAGATACCAGCTTGCCGTTGTCTTTCTTTCTTTCCATTCTGCGTGCTGAGTGATTGAGAAATGTATCTATTGTAAGGCTCATAAGCATCATTTGCTAACCAAGTGATTGGAATCCAAACAATGAGCCGTGTTAAAACAAAAGTGAATGATTAAAAAAATAAATTAATAAAGCCTTGCGGCTTTACTTTAAGTGTCAGGCTGTTTCTAGCCTGGGCCCACTCTCACTATGCTCTTTTCTAGCATTGTGACTTGAGCTTCAGTTGCTACGTCCATGTAAGGCGCGGTGATGCTTCGGCAGCAGACTGAATCCATGCTCTCTAGACACCTGCTCGGCTCTGGAGAAGCGCGAGATATTGACCTTCAATTCAGCCAGCATTCAGCGGCGATGAAAGGAGATAAGCACTCTAATCGTCCCTCCGTCTCCGGCACCTCTTTATTGACTAACTGACACACACTCTACCTCTGGCGCAAGCACCGCTGCTGCAGCCAATGCCACACGCACACACACACACACACGCACAAAACCCGAATAGATGTTTATTTGAAAGCAGGGGCTAATGCGAAAATTGCCACTAAAGGAACACAAATCAATTTGCTCCATCAAAAGGTAACTGGATATGGATGTATGCTTATTTAATGTGACACTAAAGCAGATATCCTTTCTAGACAAGCCAGGATGCTTTCCTTTTTTTTTTTTTTTCTTTTTTCTTTTTCTCACTCACAGCGCTGGGCATGCGACACATGCTTTATGGCTCTCTCTTTCATAGGCATGCTGATTTATCAATTGTTTGACATGAAGAGAAGCCTCAAATAGATGACGGAGACTACTGCAGTTGAAGGCATGGCCGAGGATTCAGGTTGGGGTGTGGGACTTAACCTCCGATCATGTCGCAGTGTTTTTCCCCACGGCTCTCTGGGGTTTGGAGGCTTAAGACACTTGAGGATGAGTAGGGGAGTGAGAGCAGCCTTGTTGAGTGCTCTAGTCTAAGAAAGCGGACTGCAGTGCCCACTCACTCTCTGTTACAGGGATCCAGTGGAGGCAGATGACTAAAATTGGGCACCGCTCCCTTCACACACAAACACACACACACACTAACACACACACTAACACACACGTATGCATCACCACAAAAATAAGCACCACCCCAAAAGCTCTACTTTAGAGTCCTTTCCACTTTATTATTTTTTTATTTATATTTACATGTATATGAGAGTCTCCATCCATGACAATGCGAAGCATGATATTTGAATTCCTGCCAGAAATCCGTTAATACCTCGCCTGGGCAGATCCAGCGCTATATTTATTTGAGTGACATTGTCTAAATTGAAGTTTGACACTCTTCACCACTCTAACCTTTATGCAAATGCAAAAATCACCCAAATGTGATGGACAGAATTCAATTAACTGGGAAGACAGAGAATAATCTACTGAACTGAATACATCAGCCAGTTGAAAGGTAACATAATCATCATGCTGGGGTTTGGTGGTGGTGGATGGGAGTGAGAGAGCAGGGGGGAGAGGGAGGGATGGGGGTGGCAGTGGCTGAGGATGTAGATATAGCCCATTTCCCCCCCGTCTTATCTAATGGTGCAAGCTCTATTTCTCCAAAGCGGAGTCTTCAGTCCAGTAAACTCTTGATCTCAAATGAGAGGTCTGAAACACTGTTGCTAAGCAATTAGGGGCCTTTATTGAGCAGCTGATTCCTGCCGCTCAGTGTCCATCAGTGCGATTTCCCCTCACCTAATAGACTTCTATACTCATGAACAGAATAGCCCCTGAGCTCAAAGAAAAATGGCTCAGAAGCAGGGCTGCAAATGAAAGCAATGGAAGCGTCTTGGCCCCCTCTTCACACAGAATCTGCCCAAAACAACTGTTGCTCTCTATGCATGTCTTTAAATGTTCTTTGTCTTAGAGTAAGAGGGACTGTAAGACAGAAAAAGAAAGAAAGAAAAAAAAAGGATTTACCCACCAAAATTTAGGACTGGCCTTAGATAAACAAGACATTACAGCTGATAACACAGTGTTCACTGTTCAGCATGATGTACATATTCTGTTGCATACAGAATAGATTTTATTTAGATTTATTAAATAGATTTTGTTTCCTTTCATTTCTTATATTCTCCTAAATGTTCAATTTCGCATCACCTCTTCAGACTGCTCACGTACTGGTAGCAGTTCCATGCTGCCCTCGATAACATGTGCACTCAAACAGCCGACTCACATGCTGTAACAGTCATTCAGCTCATTTGGACTTCGTGCGTCAGTTACAGATCAGACTTGTTGCCAGGTGGGGGCACCCTTAACCAAGTTTTCAGCGACTTCACTGCTACAGTGTTGGTCACCACATCATGAGGATTTTCAACAAAACAAGCCTTCTTAAGTGTTCCTGACTGTAAAAACACTAAAAATATGTGCATATGAAATGATGAAATCTTTCAAAATATTGACTAATAAGCCTTCATTTATTATTAAGGATCAGAGTCTCAATTTAAAATGTGATAAAACTATCCTCCTCTACTGAATTCTAACTGCCATGCCTTGTGAATCACAATGTAAAATTATAGGACACAAAGCTGAACACAGGCCTGGTTTCCTATACGTTCTTAGAGGCATTATCTATGTACACATGTGCCTTCAGTACTACTACACCAACACTAGATGGCTCTGTTGTGATGCATGAGAATTAGTGGCTGCTCATTAGTAGTAAGATTTATTCTCACATTATTTCAGCAGCATTTTCTTTGTGTCCTTTTTGCCATTCGCTGTGCTTTGCAAAGGGATTAGTTATCTTTTTAAGTGTCTTGGGCTATGCTAAATTAAACAGAGGTGAATGCTTATTGCTAGATCACTCAGTGGCGCTACTTTGAAATTCAATGTCATTTCTAAATGCTGCAGTTGAAATGAAAGTCACTGTATCCTTGATATTCATTATAGAGAAATGCTGCTTAATATCCCCTAGATATGTGGTCATAATTGACACAGGTAAGAGCTAAAAACATGGAGGTAAGCTAAGAGCTAAATATGGAATATTCCTCAAGTGTTTCCCTCTCAGGCAGAAAGGTAAAACAGTGTCATCTCTGCGAGGGGAAAAAGCTCAGCATTTTGCAATAACTGCAACAGCAATTTATGTCATTTTGTTGGTGCATTAACACCTTCCATTTGTACCATTTATCTGCTAATTCAATTAAAGTATCATTCAATCAGTCCTTTTTTTCTCAAACAGATTGTTTTATTCTTAAAATGAACCAGGAAGGAAATGCTGCAAAATCAAATTGCATCCATTAGCGATGGTTAAGTGATTCCCCACCATATCTGTTACATATAATGTAACTTCCATTAGCCCTCCAACTGACTACAGTGCGCCATTTAATTAAATATAGCCTTTCAAAGAAACCCATGCAAGCAATTTAGAGAGTAGCACATTTGAAGCTTGTATGAGGTTACTAGTGCTTTTAACCACTGGTAAGAGTGCATAGACTGTTAATTAACATATTTAGAATTAAGTAGATTTGTTATGCACTAATCAGTCTCTAATTGACTAAGAACTATACCCTTTCAAATGCTGGACGGCAATCACAGCCGCGAGGGCCTAAATATTACATAATCGTTAATTATGTTCCTGACAGTATATAATAAATAAATAAAAAAAATAAATAAATTGCTGAATTACACAAAGCTCATCAATATGATTGGTTAATGGCTGCCCAGAGCTGTCATCAGAGCCGGGCGAACACTGGGCATTTTGTCTGCAGAGTGAATGATTGCCCTTAGCAGATTGAAGTTGGCTCTGATTGCGCCATGTAGAAGGTAGAACGCGACTGGGACAGACAGACCCGGGGCATCTACTCAGATTGAAATTTATACAGTGAAAGCTAGTGACGGCATATTGAAAAAGATATATGTATGCAGAAGCATGCCGATTGATATATACTAGTAACTATTCATAGACATGACTCTTCTGTCTAGAGGCAAGTGCACGCACTCATGTTCAACTGTTGCTAGCAACAGATTTCCACAGAGCACATAACCTTAGTGAACCGCATTTGTTATGTGTTTTTAAATGGCTGACAGCCTCTTTTCACAAATGTTGATATGCTCCTATAACGTCGCCGATAAAGGAAGAACACAGCTCGTCCGGTCTTGTCTTTTCAAATCATATTTCTGTTTATTTCAAATAGTCTCTCTAGCACCCTCTGCAACTGAGCCGTAACTTTCTTTTTAACTGAGTGTCTGTGGCTTTCCTCCTCCGGTTTAAAAGGGCAGTTCTTGCTTTGCTGCCGAGACAGCCTTGACCCCTCTGATCTCAGTAACATGGCCAGTATTGACGTGCAGCTGCCCATTGAGCGCTGCAGCCCACTGAACAAGCCTTACACTGAACCTCTGCTTTTTCTTTACCCAGGTGAGCTTAGGAAACTCAAAGACCCATGCAGGGTACTCCCACTATCAGGGCTTTCTTTTCAAAAAAAGAAAAGAAAGTGTCTAAGAGAGAGAGAAAAAAAGAAATACACACAGCCTGAAGTGTTGATATTAAAAGTAACCAAGAGGAATATGTTTGAAAGGTGATACAAAATCCGAAGCGCAATTAATGATGATGTGCGAATGGAGCATTAGGCCTGCAGTTTCTTAATCGTTTTTGGCTTGTGCGTACAGTTCTGCCACAAAACATTGATGTTATTTGGAAGTTCTTTTAACTTTAAAAGGTTCTTCACAAGTGAACTGAGAACTCATCTTAAAGGAGCAATATGCAAGATGACACAATCTGTTACATTCATATCCCACCTTCTCCCACCCCCTTCCCCAACACTGATTCTCATTATCAGTACGCAGAATAGAAGAGTTCAGAATCTAACTTCATCTCTTTACCGACCAAAAACTGAACAATTCTAATGTTAACTTTCGGCCTGGGTCTAGCTGGTTAGCATCCTATTTTTGATAGATATCTCTGCTTCTATGACACACCATCAAATCTGTTGATAATTGTACTTACTTTTGTAATGTCTTTAACTAAATATCTTACACGTTGATCATCTTATATACTGCTCAGTTAAGAACAAACTCAGAATGAAATGTAAACATGTTACATTCTTTAAGAATCCGGCCAGTGAGAAGTTCTCCAGAGAACCAGAAGTGGTCCTAAGCTATTGTTTCAAAAGAACCCTTTTCAGCATAATAATTCTTAACAGTATACATGTTATAGTGTATAGCACCAAAATATCATTAGACAGACAGAAATTAGTTAACATATTCTAGTGATACAAAGCCCAGCAGAAAACTGCAATGCTGATTAAACAGCAAAGCGAGTGAAGCATATCAATAATGCCTGCAGTGTATTAGAAGCACGTCCTTCAGTGAGATTTACCGAGTGTCATGCTGGGCTGGATCACGTGTCATACACTGAAGCTGAAACAATGTCAACACACAGATGAGCACAGCAGGAGTATGCCTCATTGCAGACCACACACGCACATACAAACACACCAGCATCTCAACTGAGCTGTGAGGTTCAGCCTCTCTCTATCTTTGAAGCTGACTCTAATTGAAATGAACTGCTGCAGAGCATCCTTGGCTCAGCCATTCACTTGTGTTCATATAGAGACCTAACCATTACAAGAATAGAGAAACCAAACCAAAGCATAAATCAAACAGAAGACCGAAAAGCTGGCCATGATGGGAAGAACTATTGTAGATATGTCTAGGATGCTACTATGGTGATACGAGTGGTAAGGTCAGTAATGTAAGACCTTTGTGGTCTATGTCACTGTGACCAGTGTAAGAACAAATGCAAATAAAACATTAGAAAACAGAATAAAAGTCAAATTATATTTTTATTGCTGTTTGAAAATGCCAGCTGCTGTCTACATGGTGTCCACCTTTCATGAAAAAAAATTGACCAAATAATTTGAATAACATCTTCTCACATTAATGTACCAAACTCTGGACATCACACATACACACTGACCTTTAACGTATTTAATTTCTATATGGTAGTATATGTTATTTACTTTTCAGGACTTATTAATTCCAAAAGTGGAGTTGAAAAAATGCTTTATAGATATACAAAAAATAGGATTCCAAGCGAGACCAGGAAAACCGACCTATTCAGATAAAGTACTTATAGCTTTAAGAATTTTAATCTCCATTCCTAATACAGATCTTGAAAAAATCCACATGTTTCTGTCCATTCTTCAAATGTGAGAAGACAACTATGTGGGTCCGAAAGGATTTATAACTGTCAAGATGCCTTTACTCAGAAAATTAAATAGATGGATAAAAAGAATGCATTTTGACACTGTAAGTCTGGAAGATGTGAAGTAAGGTGTTATTGACTGATGAGTCAAACATTGTAACTGCCATTGCTTTGACTTTGAGAAGCAGTAATGTAACAGACTTTGGAGGACTGAACTGGAAAAATGTCTTAGCAAATTTATCTGAAATCTGAAAGCAAGTCTCCTTGCAAGAATGGAAGCTGTAATAAAGGTAAACACACTAAACATTGAATACATTTGTACAGCATGTATTAGAAGAGGCATCTGCATGTTTTTATTTTCTGTTAAAATGTATTCTGAGCACACTGTTTTGGAGTGGTCCCTGATTATTGTTACAATTCCAGAGACACAAGATTTTGTTATGCAACAAATAATAGCATCAGTATTCAGTACGGCCAAAAAAGCTAAACATTTCAAAATTCAACAAAAGTGAAATTCGCTCTTACTAGTAGTTCACAATACTAGCATTAGTATTAGTAGTTCACAATACAGCTGAGACCCAAAATTAATGTAATTAGAAACTGATAACATGTTAGCTCAAAAAGTATCCTGACATTTCTCGTTCAGTCTATGGCTCGGATGTATCAGGCCGTGTTTTGTACAAGGTAAGTGGAGGCCTGGGTTTGTTTTCACAGCCCTTCACGTCTCCCCACCGCCGCTAGACCAGCGCCAGTTCAGCACCACAGAGTGCTGAAGGAACACGAGTGGTGCTTTGTTTGACTTCCTCTCAGCCTCGGAGACACCAGCAGGGTCTGGTAATGAGTCTGCAAACAGGACTCACGAGGAACGCCATGCCACTCATGACTAATTGTGCTCCCTCACTTTTCCTGAAGAGGACAGGGAAGTCACTTCGCCTGTAGCTAGTTTTGATACACTTTAATAGTTTCAGTTGAAGCTGCTAAAGGTAATTTGACATGGTTGTGAACAGGAGTACGTACCTAGAGCTGTAGAGGTCACAGGTACGTCCATGGCTTTAACATTTATATTTGTAAAACCCTCTAGTGATTAGTTAGGAAAGCAGAAAATAAAAAGAAATAAAAGTCCAAAAGAATTGTCTGGTGGATTGTTTCCTGGATTTATTGACATAAACACAAATGACATTTACAAATCAATAACAATGTGAAGTGTTTCGTCAAGACGAAAGGGACAATGTAATTGAAGAACGCTAGATCTAAATGTAAATAATCATATCTTGTAAGCTAGCTTGAAAAACAAAGTTCCAGATTTCTCCTGGATGTCCCAAACATTGCAAGAATTTATTCAATTCCCTCACCAGCAAATTTGATTTAGCTTAGTGAAATACTGAGTAGTCAAACCAGCTAGTAGAAGAGAACTGCAAATAATACTGGGCTGACAGATGAAAAGGTTTAAAAAGAGTTAAATATACACACTGACATATGTAAAACTACTACTTACTGTATTAATACTGTATGAATATTTAAAAAATAAAGTATTTTGCTGAGCAAATAAAAGCTTCCTCTCTAAAACCGGATTTTAAATATACTGTCCCCAGGTGCCAAAACCGTTTGCACAGTAATGCGTTTCTAATGCTTTATTTTGGACACTTGACAAATACAAAATAACAATAAAAAATTTTGCCATATCAGTAAATAAAGGACTGTTTAACTGTATTTTTCTAGCAAAATGTTATGTCCATTGGGTGCTAATAAGAACACTACCTTCAAATGGCATACAGGCACAATAGCAAATACGGGCTGGATGTACATTTGAACTGTTTTTGTTATTTTCTTTCTATTTTATTTCTATATTATTCTATTTGTTTATTTATTTAATTATTTATCCATGTGTATGTGGCAAGAGGTCTGGTATGACACTTCTGAAATGCTCTTTAGAAACACACCACCCACAGTGACAAATGCAACCGATACGATGAAGCTATTTTAAAAGAAAATTCATACTAGAAATGCCTGCCATTCACAATTTGTTTACAAGTTGCTGTGTCTGTATTTTAGGGATAAGCAAACATGAAAGCATGTTTCCCTTCCATCATTGGAAAAAGACCTGAAAAACACACTGATTATGGCAAATTACAGGCCCAGAACAAGCTTGCTAAAAAATCCTCCTCTTCCTGCTGGAAAAGGGTGGCGATATTATTCCACCCAAGCACCCCAAAAACAGATCGAATGGAGCTCGGTGCTGTGTGTTAGCTGCTCAGGAAGGCTGGTAAGCCTCTGTTTTATTCACGCACATGAAGGCTTTGCCAGCCAAGAAAACCCCTGCGGTCTCTTCCAGCACATCAAGGTTTGACGCCTGCGCATGCCTAGGCCTGGGTCGCCGCTCTTACACACCATATTAAAAAGCAACAGGGATTAACGGGCCCCGAGTCAATTTGAGGATTGATTGACGGGCTCTCTACTGTAGCATGGTGGCAACCTGAAACATATCCCAGGTCACCAGTGTAATCAGAACACACCCGTTCTCTTCTTGGAAGTCGATCCTCTTTTTTTTTTCTTTCAGTGGGCGGGGGGTTGGTGCAGGATTTTAGGAGGGGTAAAACGAGACAGAGAAAGTTTGCACATCTGCTGAAATGCATTGCTGATAATCCGCTGCAAATTCAAAGAAAGAGAAAGCAGCCCCAGAGTAGAGGCGACGCAGCGGACGCAGGAGGCTTACCGTCGGGCTATTGCGACTGCTGGGGAAGTTTGATGATAGCCGTGGGGGTCCCGGACTTAGGAGCCGTGTGGGAATGGGGCTGAAAGGCCACATCTTCAGAAATAGCTTTAGATATTCAACACAATATGGGTTTCAAAGTTTTCTCCACTCACAGCGTGACAATAAGCAGAAAAAGGGCCTATTTTCCATATCTGCCATATGTTGCCGTAGCAGACTGTTCTCGCCTGCGTCTGGATAAATAGTGTGCTCGCCTGTGCTTGGATAATTGCCTCATTTTGAAACATTAATTACGATCCTGAAATCTGTGCAACGTTATGTAACAGGTGTAAACAATAAGTGTGGTATCATGCTGGCACACTAAAAAACAACCTGACACACAAATACGTGTACACACACACACACACATACACATCGATGAAGATGTTCAAGCAGGCCTGACACTTAATAAGCAGAGAAACAAACACAAATGAGTCACTTTGCCAGCAAGAGGAGAAATAATTGGTCCACTTCCCATTATGCTAATAAACAAGCAATAATGATAAACAGTCCTGAGATTGATAAAAAAATTCTAATAATAAAATATACTATTCAGCAGGAGGTCTTCTGCACCATCTTCCCCTCCTCTTTTTACAGCAATTAGATGTATCTCACAAAGTAAGAAACAACAATGTAAAGAGTGTTTTTTTTCCCCCAAAGCCATCTGCATTTACAGTTTGGAGGACGTCCCTTAATTGCCCTCTCTGAATTTACCGTCCTAGGCTCGCCGTCATTATGGCTGCACTGAAGTCCTAATGAGTGGAATTGTCATCCACAAAGACGCCCCCCCTTTTTCCCT
This sequence comes from Megaleporinus macrocephalus, assembly GCA_021613375.1. Lineage (NCBI taxonomy): Eukaryota > Metazoa > Chordata > Actinopteri > Characiformes > Anostomidae > Megaleporinus > Megaleporinus macrocephalus. The sequence goes on from CM038712.1 coordinate 35,271,790, forward strand.
GCTGTGTGAGCACATTAGGTCCAGACAGCTCATTTCCATTCCCCTGCCATCTCTCCAGAAATGACGTGCGATGCTTGAAACTGTTTATTTCCAAATTCAGACCTCCTCCGCGGCAGCCATCGGCTTCAATTACCAGTTTTCCTGAGCGCAGCCATCAGGCAGCCTGACACTGAGGTCCAACCTAATTCCCACCTTCTCCAGAGTCAAGAGCATAATGTGCAGATAAAAAAGGTGGAAAATAGCCTGCACCTCATTAGCATGCAGCGGCTGCCTGTTCATTTGCTCGCTCGCGAATGAAAGTTCTAACACTCGGGTGCCTTCCGCAATATGAGAATGGTCCTCTTCAGACAGTGCGCTGTCCTTACTGCAATGGGAGGTCACGGAGGGAGGGGGCAGCAGTGAACTCTGCTAGCTGCTCCCTGCTACAAAGGGGCTGGTCAGGAGAGAGGAGAGGGGGGGCGGGGGGTGGAGGGGGTATTGATTCTGGGAGCAGCTCATTACCTGCTGAATCAACACATTATGGCCACGATTGAAACGTGTGCAGCCGAATTGTTTACGAGTGTCTTTAGCGCAGGCCAAAAGCAAGCGATGGCGGGGCACGACCGCACTCATTAGCTTGCGACCCATCCGATTAGATGTTATCCGATACGGTGCTATCTGCTGCGTCTGTTTGACCAGGGCTCCTGGCCTGCATTGGCCTCAGCCCATTACTGCCCTCACTCTCCCTCTCTCTCTCTCTCTCCCTATCTCTCTCTGTCTCTGTGTCTCTCTCATGCTTTTTCTTCATTTCGCTCACCGCTATCCATGAATGTATCCATTAGCCCACCAATGTGTAAATTGTTTTCACCTGCACTGCGGGCAGATGGGGGAGAAGTAGAGGCACCGGACGTGTGATTTCCTATGCATGAGCTTTCTAATCAGCAGCAGAGTAACACGATTCTCCTGCTCCTCATGGATATAGGGAGCGGTGGGGGGAAAAAAAGAGGTCTCTCAAATGCACAATCTGCAATCAATATGCATGCTATGCTATGGGGATATTGGAGGCAGCGTAGCTGGTGACTGAGTTCATCATATGAGCTTGCCTTATATAACTGAGATGGCTTAATGCGAAGGATGCGGCGCCCGGCCTGATCCCCATCCACTGGAGATGGGAGTTCAGATTGGGCTGTGAGAATTGCAGGATAATTTGACCCACGGAGACAAAGCCCACATAAGCACATTTTCCAGTGGCAGTGTCAGCACAGGGCAACCCACAGTGAGTGAGGATGCGAACGCAGCCTCACACACACATAAATAAATGGTGCCTGCAGTCAATGCTCCACGTAACCCCCCAGCTCTTGTTTTAGGGTGGGTCATGGTGTCAAATATGACATCCAGGATGGAGCTGATTGACCAGAGTCAAGGTTATAGGGGGAAACACTGAGTAAGTAATAAATAATAACCTTGCGAACATGCAGTGGAATTGACATTACAATTATCTAGGAGCGATGCTGCAAGTCAGTGTTTACACAAACATATAAAAGAAAAATACTTTATTATATTTAAAATGTGTGTTACTGATTGACATAACTGTTTAGATGGCAACTGTGAAACATATAAAATATGCAATGCCATTATTGTGGCCACCCCTCACTAGAAGTCTTCTACCCAAACCAAGCCCGATGCATAAAAAGCAACCAGTTTAAACATTACTTAGCAACACAGACTCAGGTCAAGCTTGTTTTCTAATGTGTGATATTTTAGAGCGCTCAAAAGCAGTCTTGGTAAAATCCCTGAATACAATATACATCTGGTATAGTTTTTTAACTTTTCAAGCTACAGTTATTGTTCATTCATATGCATCCATTAGACATTAAAGCAAATAAACATACCTAAACATTAGTGGCAAACCATAGTGCATCTTTCCATTAGGTATGTCAGTAATTTGCATTTTACTTAGACAGGTATTTTACTGAATATCCCTTAATTTAGATGACAAATTAAGATCTTCAAGGTGTGAAGTCTGATGCTCAACCAGGTGTTTTTCTGTTGGAAATTTTAAAGCAATATTTTCCTAAAGAATTTGCAGATATCTGCTATGAGCATGACACCATGCAATACAATACCACACACTGACCATTTGTGCCTGCACACACAGGAATATGACCTCTTTCACCCATCTGTGCAGTTAAACACAGTCATGCACACACACTAGTGAACACACACTAGGGGGCAGTGAGCACACCTGTCCAGAGTGTGTACAACCCTATCCACGGCATCTGGGGAGCAGTTAGGGGTTAGGTGCCTTGCTTAAGGGCACTTTAATAATGTCCTGTCAGGGGATCGAACCAGCAACCTTCCGATTACATGGCTGGTTCTTTAACCTCCAGCCCACAACTGCCTTTGGATTTGTGGCCCAACATTTTTAAATAAAAAAATGTGGAAAGTTTTCTACTGTGCTATTGTTCAGTTGGAACCAAAATATGAATTGATACGTTTTAAAGGTAACCTATAATTCTTTTTATATTTCCTCTTTTCTATAGTGTGGTATGTAAGTGTGTTTGCACATAAACAGTCTGCAAAATACACACCAGAGGGAGAAACTCTCTACCACAAAAACAGCTTTACTCAGCTACCTGAAATGGCTTGTTGGAATTTCAGCCCTTTTCTCTATTAAAAAAACGTGACATTATCTCATAACACAGTCCTTACTGTCCACCTACCGGCAAGTATGTACCACCAAAAAAATGTACCACTCTGAAACATCCTGCTACAGCCTAGCTTGTGAAAGTATATTAGGTCTAATGACTTGTTCTACCTGACTTGAAGAATTTGGCTCAAACTGATCGGAACCATTGTAGGAGTAGCCACAATGGTGTAAAGACAGAACTTGACTAATGAGACCAGAATAGGCCAGTCAACCAATAATAGCACACTGGGAGTGCAGGAAAAACACACAGAAGATCTAACAGAATGTTTCAGACAGAGAGTGAAGAGAGATGCACAGTATGAGAAAAGTATTGTGTTTTGGGACAACTGAAGACCCTGAGCATAAATTAGCATTAAGGCTCATTTAATATAACTAAAACAATGTAATTTTGAATGTGATAAAAATTTGCATAATACATTAACAAATAAAATAATAATAAAAAAAACAAATGTGATAATAGACATATCCCAACACTCTGTGTGTAAGTAGCCTTGTACATAGTAGTTGTTTATTTTTATTTTTTTAAAGGAATATGCCTATGTAAATTACATGCTTTTCCACACATTTTGCCTCACATGCTCCCTTTTCTTCTTCAGCTGGTCTTGCTAACTGTTCACCATAGACAACTTAAAAGGAAAGCTGGCTACTGCTGAACTGCTTCACATTACGAATGAGTCAGGAAGGTCCTCGCTGTGGAAAAATTACAACCTTATTGTTACAGTAGATAAAAAGAACACATGGTCACTGTTAAAAAAACAGTTTATCAATGGTCGTTTAGTAAAGACAATAGTTCTATATAAAACCATGAGCACTCCAAACGCCATCTGCATGATTACACGGTTCTTTGCAGGGTGAAATCCTTCTGTAGACCGAGGGAGAATGTGTTGTACATGATTCTTCACAGAATCTTTTAGAAAAGGTTTCTATAAAGCAACAAATAGTATTCTACTATTGTTATAAACTTAACTTCAAAACAAATACAGAACCGTGTTTTGGTGCTACATAGATCAATTTTTGAGAGTACAATCATTACAAAATCATGTACTGATGTGCTAATGATAGTTATAGCATAAGCCGGAAGAACACAGTCCAACATCATTTTAAACCTCATTCTTCACCTTTATGTTTAATTCTATTTCTTTTAAATATTTGTATATTTCTTATTTCTTTTTTCTGATTTATTTTAATACTTTGTTTCTTATTTCTTTAGTTATTTAAAGCACTTTGAGTTGCCACTGTGTATGAAAACTTGCCTTATATTGACCTATTGACCCATGGGTCTAAATCAAAAGCTATTTAGTACTTATTGTGAATATTTAGAAGACTATCAAAGCAACAGAGACAAATTATAAGATATAAGAGATGCTAAATATGCCAAGTGCTGACACAGACCAACATAATCAATATTAATGCTACTGTCAGCCAGCAGCAACATTACTGACAAAAGTAAGACAGTTACTGTAATAGCATCTTGAATGAATTCTTCAGTAGTGTCTGACAGTAAGAGGAAGAATTCATTCAGCATGACATCAGAAATATGCCGGAAGCAGAGTGGAAAGATGCAGACAAAAAGACAGTGTTCTGTCCCGAGAGCTTTGCTTAGCGCACAGTGCGTAGCATTGTTTTTTTCAGACAGCACTCAAGACTGAACTGCTGCCCATACAAACATGACAGCTGAATCAATGAGATTGCAAGGCCTAGAATACCAAAAATGCTCAAGAAAAGTCTTGGGGGTCACCACATTTCACAAAACAGAGCACTGTTGTGAGACTGATGTTATTTTCTGTTCTGTCTGTCTGATGATTACAGTGGAAATTACAAGACAATAGGTTACCATTTCATATCCATGAATAGGGAGGCCTCACATACCCATATATCAGCGGAAGAGAAATGAAGAAGGTCTACCCAGGTTTTGCATCCTGGTTTTTCTATGAGAAATGTTGCATTTAAAAATAGAGACAAGAAATTCTTTAATAATCACATCCATATGCCACCTTAATTCCTATTTATTTATAAAACTGTTCTTATTGTGTTATGCATTATGTTGCCTTGAATTCCAAGCTATATCACTGTGTATTCAAATAATGCAACTGCAATAGAATCAGTCCCAATCTGTGAAGAAAGCATATTTATTTTCTTCTTTCCTAGCTACGTACACATCCAGTCAAACTAACTCCCCTAATTACTACAGGGACAAAAATCAGAAGGCTGTGTACTAGGTCTGTAAGAAAATATAAGTATACCTGAGTATCACAATATTATGTTTTCAATTTAATATATTCTCAAAATCACAGTATCTTTGTTAATTAACAGTTTACATGCAAAGATTAATGGCAGACAGTGGTTGCGGTTGACTTAATGCAGCCCCGTGCATCAACTTTTGCCAGTACTGCTCTCACCATGTCACATGACAATAAAACCTCACCGAAGAAAGGTGGCTGCAGTTTTTGAAATTCGCTCTCCATCTGCTACACAAGTGAAAACACGCCTTGGTTACATCAGATCATTATCCTCATTAGCTGGAATCTCTAATGACAAACATGATGTGTGTCACGTGTTACTTTAGATTCCTCCTAGTTGTCTCTCCCAAAGGAGAGGGTATTTATTTAATGTTATCCTTCTTGCAGATCATTTTTACATAGGGCTGCCACAGACTATAGTTTCTATTTCCAGAAGAAAAAGCTGCAAAACAAGTGTACCTCTACCCTTTGAGGTCATTTTTTTATTTCTTGTCATTGTTATTCTCAAGTATATGGTTTACATTAAAAAAAAGAAAAAAAAAAACACTTACCTAAAACTTTTACTACCCTCACCCATCGGTAAAGATGTTTTCATAATACATTATTTTATTGTAATATGAAATGTATTTGTGATGCAGTGTAAGGAATTATACAAGGATAAAGGGATTATAAAAGAATGCAGCAATCTGCAGCTCATGCTGACAAGTCGGAAACAAACACAGCCAGTGGTTAATTTTGTGTTGTGTTTAAACCCCTGACCAATAGATAGCAGTGTTGTAATCTATCTACAGACCTTAGACTCTTCCACTCCAATATAAACAAGTAGTGTAAGAGCACACCATTAGCATAAGCAGACTAGGGCTGTGAATTGACAAGAAACTGGTCATATGGTACATGTCACAGTCCAAGTTATGATTCAGTACATGGCGATAGTGTGAGGCAATATATTGTAGATTTGCCAATACACAGCCATACTGTATATTTCTATGAAGGCTTGCAAAAACCGTGATTTGAAATCATGACACTTAAAATACATCATATGTCTGTCATGCATCCCTCAGGCTCAGAGGCCTTTGGAGACTCCAGTTCCCAGAACCTCCAGGGGGATCACATGCTTGTCAACTCTCTATTCTGCTCCAATCACCGTTCTCAATCACCTGAATACTAAATAGCTTCTCCTGTTCGAGGAAGATCTGTTTGTTATAAGGCCTGAGGTTTTGCTCATGTATTTTGCAAGGTTTTGTTTCTACTTAGAACCACTGAGCGGTTCATATATATTGTTATTGGTTTTCCGGTTTTCAACTCTCTGTTTTTCTTCTGGACTTTATTCCCCTTTTGTTATTGCCCTTTGGACTTTGATTGCCTGTGTTTTTCGCATTTACTGGATATGAACTTCGCCTGTTTTTTGACTATGTGTGTGGATCTCGATTAGAACATTAAAGTCTTACTCTTTTTTTTATCTGCAAGCGTCTGCGTTATTCTGGTTCTTCACAATCTCATAAATAAATGCACTGTTCGTCAATTATAACTATTACATACTAAAATTGACAGAAATGGTAAAACTAGAGATGGCTCGTTTTTCAACCGATCACATATTTTGATTGAAAATCGGCCGATACCGATACATAGCCAATCAATCCTTCCATCTCTAGGTAAAACTATAATACTTTTTATACTAAAACTTTCATTATTGCTGCTACATAACCTTCCACTATAATTAGACTGGAGGGAACAAAGCATTAGAAGCCCAAAGTGCTTCCCTGTGCAGAGCTTGAAGTAAGAAGCGAGTGGAGGTAAAAACATAATCCTTCAGCTAAACAGATACAGGTACAAAACACACACACACATGCAGACTACTAAAACCACTCTACACTGAAATGTTTAAAATGTAATGAATATTCCCACTCTCATCTTTGTAAATGAAATGTATAAAGTAATATTGACTACAGTTACCACAAATCTGTATCACCTTAATAAGCTTTTGAAGGACTTACATTTATAATAATAATTTATCATTTTGTAAACCAAAATAAAAACTTATGTATTTATTTGCTTTTGTAGACTTTATAGAAAATGATATGATATGCTAATGCTAAGATATAAGAGACTAATACTTAGTGGCTTGCAGAGCTGATATAAGTATCTTTTAGTATGTCATTATTTTAATCTTAATTTCTTACATTGTCATTGTGATATCCAATAGCTGGACCAAGCCCTATTCCATAACACCTTCAAGTAGTTCATCAAAGATGCTAAACTGGGCCTTGCGATTCAGTTTTGCCATTTTCTCTACTCTCGGCAAGATACAGTTTTGTCAACCCAAAGACTCAATATACAATATACAGTCACCGTTTCTTATATCCAGTCCACATGCCCATAAGACAACTTAACATAAACTGGGGAAAAAGCACAAAACATGAGTTTCCAAAACAATATTATAGAGAAAGTAGGCCTCTTAACAACCATGCAAGACCTGGTACACCACTAAAACAGTCATTACATAAACAGTATTTAATTTTCATCTTTAAGCTCAGGTAGAAGAAAATAAACCTTTACTCTTTTTTTAATATCTGAAAATATCCACAGGCGCATCTGTCATTCCTTTCACTGTGAGAAGACAACTTAATGCTATGGGACAAAAAGATGTGTATCTGACAAAAACTTGTTACTAAAAGTAAAAAAGAATGGAGAAAAAAGGAACATGGAAATTTAACAAAAACGCTGCTGGTGTTCCAGTGAGAACCAGAAAATGAAGACTGAATTTTATATGCATAGAAATAAAAATTATAATATATTTAGTTGCTAAAGCTTTTGTGCATTTTTGTGCCCTATTAAAAATTCACAAAACTATATTTTCATTAGTGTATAATCAACTGTAACTATGAATCCTGTTTTCACTAGCTTAGAATAAGCCCTTCATATCTACATCGAAGTGGGCAATCTTCAAGTGAATGCTGCCATGTAGAGCCACACATCAACTCTGTAGAGTGCTTTTCATGTTTTGTGTTGTTACGTTGAATTTAGTGGCGCTGTTTCCCACTGCAGTGCTTATTTTTCGGTAGCTTTCTATATAAAACTCCAGGCCGGATAATGTGATCGCTTAGCAAAAAAATACTGCCAGCTAATATAGTAGCTCTTCATTCAAAATTTCCTGCTCTACCTCGAATGGTGCAGAATCTACATGCTGGTGCTTTACTTTTAACTTCTTCTTAAAATGTTCTCATTCCACCTTAAATGGTGCAGCAGTTACATTCTGGCACTGACAGTCAGCTTCGTATCCAGTTCGTATCCAATTTTTCCAATCCACCTAAAAAACTGAAGCAATTATTACAAAGCTTCTGGTGCCTGGACCACAGGACAGTTTAAGGTGGAATACTGGAAAATGTTACCAGCATTAAAATAATAATTAAGATCATATTATTATTATTATTATTATTAGGCACATTAAAAAACAAATGAGGGTGAATCCTCGGCATCAAAAAAAAGAAAAGAAACACAGAAAACACAAGGAAGAAAGCAAATCAAGGTAACAGCAGAAAACCTGATGCCACCATAATATGTAGGGTTTGGTTGGGGGTGGGGGGGTGGGGGGTGGGTTGGTAGATGACAGTAATTGCTCTACCCCACCTCATTGCTACAGGTTACACACTGTTCCTTTAAATTTTTTTTTTTTATTAAGAGAAAGTAATAACTGACAAAGCATCTTGAACAAACCATCCAAAGCGTGCACAAGTACACACATAAACACACACCCAACACTATTCCAACACATCACACACAAACGTTGGTGATATCCCATAACAACATCTCTGATGGACTTTAACACTGAATCTTCAGCTTTTATTTTTAACCTTTAGCTTTTATCCCTCTCCAGGTAATATTTAATCTTTTTGGCACTTTGATACAGCAACAACATCAAAAGCAACCGAGATTAAACAAGACACACTGTACAATCTAAGCCACGTACTGATTTATATCTGCCACTCTGTTGTTACCTGAAAAGAAAAAAAACTCAACAGTAGTATTGGCTGTTCGACTATCCGTTTGTTGAAATATCAAAATAACAAATGTTAAGTTTCCTGCCCCAGTAAATACCACTCTAGGTTGCTGCCTAGTTTTCCTAGTTTGGTAATCTTTACTCTTTAGGTTTAATGCCAAGTTATCAGCTGTCTGCTAGTTACATTCACATTCTAGAAGACAGAGCAATGATAATAACCTGCATCCAGGATACTATACTTCCTTGTTCTGCTGTATAAATACACAGACATAGTTCATGATACTTGTATATCTCCCCTAGCATTTTCCTTATTGTCCTAATGTTCTGAAACATCTTCACATGTATCTTATGCTAACTCAGGAGATGCCTTTAAATTATGGAGTTTCCAAATCACCCTTCCTAAATAAGCAGTTGGCTAGACAAAGCAAAACTGTAGCTACATCCACAGGTCAGCTTCGCCCCTTTTGCATAGCTACTTAACTACTTGACTTTGGTTTAGTAGCATTCCTCATCTTCAGTTTATAATACAGAAATTCCTTCTTGTACACATAATTAGAAATAGATACATTTCCAAATACATGAACTTTCATGTTAATACACCAGTCAAATTCTTTAAGGCTCTCTTGTTCACCACCTACAAAACCAGATTTGTTGGGTTAATGAGTGATGGAAGCTAAATGTCATGAATGATTTGAGTTGGCCTTGCTTATTTACTTATACTGTACTGAAATCTATTCATATAACTGTGCAAAAGAACTCTTGATGTATTTCATTTCCAGTTAAAACATGCATACTGTTTAAATCATTTATTTTTCAGCATCAGGAAAAAACAGAAAATGCATATTTAACAAAAAATTTTATATATTTTGTTTTGTACTTATTGTTTACACATTTATTACAGCCTTCATTCTTGCTTTCAGCTTTTGGTTGCATTTTCTGGTTCTCAAAGCTCAGTTAATCCCAAACACATTTAGTAATGCTGGGGTCTGGACTCTGGGGTTTTCAGTGCATATAGCTTGATAGCTAAACATACTTTCAGAACCAAAGCACTGAGTTGTCTTCTTACAGTGGAGGAAAGGACAAGCATTAGAATAACACCATCAGGTTATTTTTTTATTTTATTTTTTTTCCCAAATTGATGCAAGTGTGGAGCTTGATTTTCTCCATTCTCTCAAAGATGAAAGAGCATTTGCTGGTAAAAGTTCTGGTTACCTGTCTGGTCTGATTGGAGTCCCATGTTCTTTGTATCTTTTAATAATTTTTAACTCATGTTTCAGAGAGAGTTTTTTTTACTTTGCTTTTTATTAGAAAAGTGGCTTATCTTGAATTTAATCTTCTGAAAATCGGTTTGACTGAAAATAAAATAATTGAAGACAACGTCCATTTCTCCGCAAAAATGCTGGAAAAAATTTCTCTCCTTAAAAGCAGCATCTAAAAATTTGACTGAAAATAAATAAATGAGAGGTGGTCTCGACTTTTGCACAGTACTGTAAAAACACAACAAACGACATTTTGGAATAGAAACTGAAACAACAAAGCACATATTGTACTGCCTGTTAGTAATAATTCGTTCTGAAATCTCACTTTAGATAAATGGACGTAAAGGTATAGTGGGGTATTCTTTTAATCTCAGAGGGGAAAAATGACAGAATGAGATAGATATTAGTATGCCGCCAATTTTGTGAAATGTACCCAAAATGAATTACAGGTAATTGACAGATTTAGACTTTCCATTTGATTTGAACTCTGATATATAACAGGAATGGGGGAAAAACTCATTAAATGACGTTTGTATTACAACAAGCAATGTCTACACACCAGGCTATCCCTTCAATTTATGTATTTATTTATTTTTTTTCACATTTCTGCAGTAATGGACAGCTTTCACACCTAGATGTTACTAGGCAGAGTCTATGCAGGTTACCTTTTTGTGACACCGCATGCTTTTAGCAGAGTCCACTCCATTCTGATCAATTTGGCCCAATTAAAATGCTTTACATTCACTAGTGCATGTTTTCCAGAGGCATTTCAAATTATCTCTCATAATTAGACACAATGACATCGCCAACCTACAGAAGCCTTTGTTTTTAAATTAGCTTTATACCACATCAATTCAGAATGCGAGAGAGGTCATCTATTGCACAAGTCAACTCTGAATTCTTCTATTGGAGAGCAACAATTACTGTCACTGGCAGGGGTGACACAACGTCTTGACATTTGTTTGGGAGACAGGCTGTGTCCAATTCCCCCTTAATCTTGGGCTTTGAAGAAAAGCTTTCAGAGGACTGCTTCTCATCAAGCCCCACTCCATTTTACTTTATTAACGTTTCTAACACAAATTTAAAAAAGGGAGGGTTTTGCACCTTTTTATCCACTTGACAGCACTTCACTAATTGCTTCTCCCTCTCTCTCTCTCTTCTCTATCTCCCACTCTGGCGCACACACACATGCTCAGAGACAGTCACATGAATATGTTGCACACAAAAATGTACACAAGAACATCTCCATATATGCACATTGAAAGATAATTATATGTAAAAATGCATACAGCACTTTTGAAGTGACATAAATGTGCTAAAATGACACAATACACATTCCAAATTTAGTCCAAAAAGGGAACTACATGTAAAACAGTTGCTTTACTAAGTATCTTAGAGAAAAACGGTATCATACTGTTGCATGCATTTACTCTTCCTCTGCTTTGCACTGCTAGTGGTAAAATAAAGCAAGTGTAAAATAACACTAAACACTAAACAAACTCTGTTGGAGATTCCAGATCTGTACGTTTAGATTTTCCCTGTTAAGAATCCGGATCATTACTTGCAAATTGCACATTCAACCTTTTCGATATACCTCTGTCAAAATGATACCTCAATGATGCTAACCATAAGTGTCCATTTGCTGGAACAATGATAAAAGCTTGGTCAAATTCACTTTCCGGATGGCATACACCCATTATAAAACAAGTGACCATTGAATTAACACAGAGAACTTGAAAGCTTTTATACTCTGATGTAGAATACATTCAGAATAAAAATTAATTCACCTCATTTGCAATTGCTCTGGGACTCTCCTGAGCCTCACCGAGACAATTTACTCAGATACAGAAAAAAGGAAGATCTTTATTGTGTGCTTACAAAAAAAATGTGTCTGGGAGCACATGTCTTTATATCCAGTACTAAGTGCTGCAGTCATTTTACTGCCGCGAAGAATCAGACGTTGGAGTGAACAATGGGAGAATGTATAGAATAGTCAATTTTGTGCTCATTCACAATAGAACACACCGGGCTTTCAGTGTATGCACAAGGCTTTAAAAGAAATCCAGGTGAAATTCAGTCCTGGACATCGCTTTAAAGTCATTTCCAGTTGTGAGAAAAATGACCAAGAGTGACAGTCATGAGAATCAACGTCAGAACAGGAACATGGACGCCGAATGCAGATAAAACCAAGCAGGGTATTCAGCTGAGCCGAAGAGCTCCTGTTTTTACACAGGAGAACAAACAGAGCCTTCAGCGGGGACAAATTGGAGACTATTTGTATAAGCTGTTTATCAAATTATTGAAGAGACAGATGTTTCTGACTGCTCCACGGCTGCACCCTGGATCTCCCAGACACAGAAACAAAGGTCTGAAGGAATCATTTGTGATGTGCCCGGAATATCAATTCAGTTTACTGCTGTTAATTCACATGCAAATTTTGACCTCTGTTAAGGCATATCAATTACCCTACATACAGTATCTGCGGGACAACACGCACCAGGAATATCAAAATATGGACAAATGGTAATGATGCAAATACTTTTTCATGCATGTATAATTCAGAATTCCATGCATTTATAATTTGTGATAAAACAAAATGAAAAATATACATTGAACTAGTAAGAACCCTCATTGTATGACTCCCTCACTATAGAGATGTGTGTTAATCTATGGCTGAAATACAAAACTCCCAGGACCCTAATTCAGGATGAGCAACTGTAAACATGTAGATTAGAAAATTGTGAGAAATGACTGTGTTATTTGTGATTGGCATCCTCAAAAGTAAAAAAGTCAACCAAATCCTGCAAAATAGAAGAGCTTGAAAGCTGAGGCTAATGGTAAAGAGTTTGTGGAAGAGTTAGAATTTACTTTCCTAATATTTAAGATCGTGAAGTTCAATAATTGTCAAGTTATGGATAAATTTATAGCTGCACTATTTTAAACTCAATCACAGAAACAAAGTCAACATTGTCTCTTTCAGTGTCTTACTCATTTCAAGTGTTTAATGCCTCATTCGATTTAATGCCTTATTCTTATGAGCAATATCTAAACCAGCTCCTATGTTATGAGTGCTTAGTGAGTGACATATCTGTCAAGGACTGATTACTTTGGATCTCAGCGGAAGCAGCGCTAGCTCTCAGGGAAAGAACAGCGTTTCAAATCTCACTGTTATCACCTCCAAAATAGTGCCTTTCAGCCTTGCCTTGCAAACAAAGAGCCATGCAACAATATCAATTATACATGCAGGAAGCAAACAAGAGGATTTATTAGCCAACAAATAGCCTCACAGAGTGACCATGAATGGAGGAAATTAGCATGTGAAAAGCACAGCACAACTCCCTGGTTCAACAGCTAAAGAGCAATTTGATGGGGCTGGAATTGGGAAAATTGCTTGGTTAGAGCCCACGTTGGGAGGGGATCAGAATAGATCACCTCAGCTATAAGACAGAGCAATTTAAAACACAGGGGCATCAGTTGTGAAGACATGACAAGACTCTCTGTGGAATGACTGTAGGCAGGCAGTGAAAAACCCTGTCCAAGTAAGGTGCTGGTTATTAAACTAGAACCCCCAAAATTATCTCCAATAAGGCTGCAATTATGGGGTTCACATCAAGATCTGTTTGTCCTTTAATCAAATTAGCTTTTTGGTGGCCATATTTATATTTCTTGGAAAAAAACTGGCCGGAAAAGAGACACTACGACTAAAACGTGAGAACTGAGACTATATTTGTATAAGTGGCTACAGAGGACTGACAACCGTTTTTTGTAGTGATGCCACAGAAGAACCAATTTTTTACACCACTACATACACCATTGCTGTAAATGGATTGTTATTATTCTTATAATATTATGACTGCTATTAACCGGTGCTGGGTCTACTCTGTTGTAGAAAATACAGTGATAGGACTTCATATAATGTTCTACTCTGAAACTGAAGTAATTACCTGTTTCAGATCATGGATGAAATCACATTTGAAGACAAACTAAATGGCCAACATACGGCAAGCTTCCGTTAAAACAGGAGAAAAACATGTTCCAGCACTTTCTTTAAAACACTTCTCTCGTCATTTTACCACCATTACTACTGAACTCAAGTAAAATGGCAACAGTAACCCAGGGATAGTGATTTCAGTGCGCCCTTTCTGAAGAGAATTCTATTATAGTAACGCAGACTGGCTGGAAAATGGAAGAAGCTGCAACCATATATTATTAGTTGCTAGAATAAGAGAGCAATTTACAGTAAGTGGGTTCAAATTCTATCTCTCATCTTAGTGAAACTGTGAAAATCCGGAAGATTACTACCTAAACTGAATCACAATTGGCAGCCAATAGTGTCACCTCCGTATCCTTGTCAATGCCCCTCACTCACCTCTATCGACTCGAGAGACACTTACCTTCATGCACTGAGCATCGAACTCGGTTACTTGCCTGTGTTCTAATAGAAAAGCCCAACGAGCTCCTGGAACATTCGGCTTTTTCCTTTGCACTGTAGATATGTGAAACAGGTATCAGTGGTAGTTCTTTTTTTGATGAGGGTCAGTAGTCTCTTCAGCAAGTTATTTTTCTGTGCCATGACATCAAGGAAATCGGGATGTTTACCTGCTGCCTGGACTTGGGGTCAGGAAGGAGAGCGTGTGGATGGGCTCTCAGAGTGGCTTACAGGGCAGATGATTGGAAAAGGATATGATGAAATGGAGCTCATGAAGTAGAGCTTTATACATCAGGCAAGCTGAAGCACCTGCCTCTGTACAGCTCCGATACCTTAGAAAGCAGAGGAAGTCACTGTTGGCATTGTTGGTGTAGAAGGTTCATAAAATATGACTTTCTTGAATATTATGGGGGAAATAATAATAACAATGACAACAACAACAACCACAATAATAATAACAATTGTTAGTAGTAGTAGTAGCAGCAGTTGTAGTATCATAAGTGTCAACACAGTATTGTATAACAGGCAAATAAACAGCTGAGTTTTGTCTGTGTGGGAGTTTTTAGTTATTTACAGTTGCAATTAATTTGATAACTGCTCTTTTGGAAAGACATTTACGTCAATTATTTAAACCTTTTATACACACAAGCTGTTTATGTGCTAAAACTGAAAAAATTGAAAGGAGAGTTTTGTTTTGAGCTTTTAGCATTAAAAGCTACTCATTAAAGGTCAACTAAAAAACCTTATATTCTCTCTAATATGAAGTGAACATTGAACTCTTAATTTCTGTAACCCATATAATCTAACTACTAGACAGAGCAAGAAAACCGGAGACTATCTTCTGTTTCTAAAGAATTAGAAAAATCCTTCCTGAGCAGTTGCGGCCATTTTGCCTCGTAAAACGGCTCCGACAGCGAAGCAACGTCGTAATAAAACACGGTGGTTTTTGTTTCACAAAAAAATCACAACAAAATATATATGTTCTTATTCACTCAACGCAACTTATTTTTTTAAGCTCGAGAGAGTGAGTCAGCCCATGTTGTACCAAATAAAAGTGCGTGTCGGAAAAAAAAACACAGTGTTTATTTTCTGAAGTGAATGTAACGGCTGTTTTCTTACCTGTTTGTTTGTTTGTTTTTGTTTTTAGCTAAATGACTGAAAGTGAGAACTAAACAAACCGCGTTCACGTGAACGACGCAGTGCGCGCTCACGGTCACAGCGTGTCTGCTTGTTTACAGCCAGGCAGCCTGGGTAGCGGTGAGCATGGCAACCAGCGTAAACAGTGTACCGGCGCTGAGCGGAGCTGAAGACAGATCCAGCTGAGCTGCCATGGCTTTCTGCAGTGCTGAGTACTTCGACACAATCGGATCTATTCAAACGAGCATACACGAAAGGTAAGAGTGGTCTTTCACACATTACTCGCTAACAAAGCCGCGTGGTAGAAAATTGCGAGAAGGCCGCGTACGAAGCCGCGGAGTGAGAGTCTAGACCCTCCCGGGTTTAGTCTGTCTGGTCCCGGCGCGCCACGCTCAGTCTTTAGCCTGCTATCATTAGCCTGTCAGCAAAGAGCTAAAGCTAGTTTTAGTCGATTGGAGCTTCATATAGCTTCGCTGAATTGTCAGTGTGATAAAACAGCAATGGCAACTAAGAGTGAGCAACGTTAGCTGGCCATGTTTTTGTTTGTTTTTTATTTATTTAGTTTGTATCGCTCGCTAAGTTACCGTTACCTCGCTAGTTAGCTAGCATCATGTGTGTTTTATAGTCACCTCCTGCGCAAGGAACGGCTGTATTTGGCTAAAATAAACATGGTAAGAATGATTGCTGCCTAGTTTTCAGAGAATTTTTGGCTTTTAGTCTCACCTTTTAACTTCAGTCGACAATCGACAATGTTTTCGGTGCCGCTGCGATCAGGTCGACTGCAAGTCCGTACCCTGAGCGCTGTAGTTAATGTGCTTGTACCTTCGAGAAAGATCTCGTTGGGTCTTGATGTTATGTTTTGTTGTCATGCAATTTTTTGGATCATTATAAAAGGGGAGAGAGAGAGAAAGAAAGAGAGAAAAACTACAAAGTGATTAAATAGACACAAAATAATGAAGATGCTGATCTCTTCGTTTTAGGGAAAAGAGGAGACATGAGTTGGAGGAAGAGCTGTTTGCCTACTCAAGATCAGAAAACAGACTGTAAGTGTCCTGCTAATGTGACTACTGTGGTAAATATATTGTATGAACAAAAACTTGCACCTCCAAAATTATAATTAAGAAAAGAACACAATTTCAGTAGAACCAGACATAGGATAATTGTGGGCCATTTATTTTGGTCCATTTAACATGAAATTTACCCACAATCTAAAGGAATCTAAACATTGAATTGTATCCATTCAATTGTAAAAACCTAAAAAAAATGACAAAATTGGTGATTTTGTTCCCACAGGCAAGCTTTTGTTCCTACAACAGCAAATTATTACATATTTATTGATCTAATATACCGTCATTATAATAGACCTCTGCTAGGCTCTTAAAAGTGTTGTTTTTGCTTAAATGTACTTCCCATATGTTGGCTTATTCGAAATTGGGGCTTCATTTGGAAACTTTTGTTTTAGGACAATTAGATGACTCTCTAAAATACAGCCTCTTGTGGATGATACAATGGCACTTAACACAAGTGCTGGAGACCTATTTGTTTTTATTTGGCCCTGCCAAATTTCTGCATGCAAACAAACATTTTATGATGATGTTAGGGCAGGAAATATGTAGAAGGTTAGTGGATCAGCCTTTATGATTCAGGTTCTGAGTTTAGCCTTAATTTTCCTGGTCGGCCTTTTTTTAGTCACAAAACATTTTCGCTGTGGAGTACCAATTACCAAATGTACTAAGCACCATTATCAGGTATTTTTAGTTTGTCTCTAGGTTGACCTTCATTTTAGTTTCAACCTTACTCCAGCAGTGTTTGACATTGACTGTTTGTAACCTAACGTGATCAAGGTTAATTCATACAGGAGAGCACCCTCACCAAATCTAGGTGAAGTTCTTCTGTGTTCTTTATGTTGTCCGCAGAGCCAAGCAAAAATGTGCCAAACTGCGGCACTATCACAAGGAACTGTGCAAGAGAGAGCAGCAAGCAAAGGCTCGCAACCTTGAGCTTCTGAGAAATGTTGAGAGCATGGAATTAAATACCAAAGAATTTTCCATTGACTGCAGTGTACTTCATCACTTGAAGGTAAAGCCTTGGATAGCTATTTCTGTCATTACTGTACTGGCATCCGCTCTGCAGAGTGCTTATATTTTACTACATCACTGCTGTTATAAACGGGCCTTTCTGTACAGTGGCTAGCTTTCATTAATGAAAATTATAAATGAATTTTTGTTAAGGACTGCTTGCAGCAGATGCATCATTTTCTACACACAAATGTAATGTCTTATGTCCTGTGTGCTTTGACCTTATGAAAGTCAGTAAACTGATTTAGTCCAATATATTTGTCATAGCAGCAAATTGCCCTGAAAGCAATAAAATCTTTCTAGAAAAAGATTTTTTTCTCATACACTGTAAGCTTCAATTAGCCTGCTGCCTATAATCCCATATCATTGTCTAATTCTCATCTGCTTTTTGAGCGTTTGCACTCGTTTTTGTTTAGTAACAATTGTAAACACTCTAACACTGCCATTTATCACTGCAAGGAAATGAGAAAAAGAAAACAATGGCTGTGGTCGATTATCACTTAAAACTGAACAGTGCTCAACAGCTTAATATCAAATTTGCCAATTTGTTTAATTACACTACCCCAAATTAATTGCCCACTATTGAGACATTGAAGTACCTCTGGTTTTCTCCCTCCCTGAAAGAAGACAGACTCTATCTGTTTTATTGTGTTTGGATTATATTTGTTTATTTTATTTTTTTTAATTAAAGAAAGGATTGTATTTATTCAGCATTGTTTAATGTTATTGATATGGTAGCTGTAATCTGCAGTTGCTACAGATATCTGGTACGAAATAAGCATAGAATATTACCAAGCAAATTGAATTAAAATTGCTAGAATTTATTCTACCACAGCACTAACAAAGCTGCCATAGGGAACTCTATCTTTTTCTTTCTGTTTCTTTTTTTTCTATATTTCTACCATGCTAATATTTGTCTGTGTAATTCTAATTATATGTCCACTACGTTTGTTACTGCAGGTTTAGAAATCATTGTGAATAGATAACGGATTGTGCTTAGCAAGCAAAACGTTCCCTTTTTTGTGGAACTGCTATTGTCTTAGGGGAATGAAGTGGGTGGCTGGAGGTAATCCCAGTGCCCTCACTGCTGCCATTAGGCTGTTTAATTGAAGTTTGGATTAGGCCAGTCAGTCTGGCTAACCACAAAATTGATTAAGAGCCCTGGCAGGCAGTGTTAAGGGCACTCAGAGGGGAATACCCACACTGAGGGACACTACATTTTCAGGGATAAACATAAGCCTCTCTTTCCCCTCCTCTTTTCTTCAAGTTTTCTGTTTCCTCTGCATGGCTTTAAACATGCATTGTAGTTATAAGGGAACATCTAACACACAAACAACAATAGAGTCAAAGCCATGCAGTGAAATGTTATTTTTAAGTAATGGATGGTTAACAGAGTGCATTGCTATTGTAGGTGGTTTTAAAGACTTTCTAGGAGTTTTTATCATTATGGAGTTGAATGAGTTGAATAATCTTGGCTGATGGTAAATCTGATGGAACTTCTTACAGCTGGAATGTAGAAATCACATTACGAGAATTCTGGAGGAGAGGAACAAGAGGGGGAGCGCAAGGGAAGCACAAAAAGTAAGACAGATTTATCATGTCATCTTTTAGGATTACAATTTGGTGGAAATTTACAAAGCTATCTCTCAGCCTTTGATGAAACTATGATCTTATGATGGGATCCAATATAAAGTGTACCGTTTTACTTTTCAGAAAAGAGAAATGAGAGTTGGGGAGAAAAACAGACTAGCGTATCCGTTATTCTGTGCAATTCTTCTCTTTCAGTAGACACTTTTTACAGTTTATATGGGGTATCGGTATTCAAAGGCTACAATTAATTTATAATCAAAAGCAGTTTGGAAAGTGCTTGAGGTAATTACTGTTTTGCTCACAACTTCAAATAGCTCTTTTACTTTAATAAAGGAGCATCCGAGTCTTTAAACCAAATTATGTTACACTTTTTTTTATAAAGCTCTTGAAAATGAAAAAAAAGGTGATTTTCTCTGAGCCTTATGCTAGTTACCAGCCATGCTAAGACCACTGCGCCAATGAAGTCTTAATCCATAGTCACAGTAAATAGTTGTTATTAACTATAGCTGTATCTAAATCAGCTAAAACAGCTCCAATCTGTAAGTTGCTATTATGAAGCTCCTCAAAGGGGAAATAATGCATCTGTTTTGTTTTTGTTTTTTTTCCCTCTGGACCCCATACTAGCTGGTAGTCATGCTAAGGCCACCACACTGATCTAAAGTCCTTTCCATGGCCTTCGTAAACAGTTGTTCTCGTCGTTGTTGTTGCTGTAAGTCAGCTGTGACTACGGCAAACAAAAGTACATTTGGTCTGTAGTGCTGAAAAACAGTAGTCGCCATTATGTAGACGGCTTGGTGGTGGTGGGGTGGGGTTGGAGGGTGTCCGTTTTTGCCGCCGTATCTGTGATGGCGCAGGTGTCTAATCCGGCCTGCTATGACCGTGCCACCGATGTAGTTCAAGCCTGTGGCTGCTTCTTTCCCTTACTTCAAGCGGTTTGAGCGCTTTCAGATGAAATGTGGAAGACAGCTCATAATGACTTGGAGCATGCTGTCTTGAGCAGTCACTTGTGACTGTGTGCCTGCCACCCCCCTCCCCTTCTTCCTCCCTCCCTCCCTCCAGCCTGGCGATATTGTAATGAGCAGAGATGGGAGGAATCACTCCATTATGCATACGCGCCACTGCTGGCTGCGTGCATGTCCCCGAGGCTGCAGCATTCATTAAGGGGAGCTTACCGGCCTGAAAGCTGGGAAGCCATGATAACGGGATATGATTTTCATATTTAATACATTCCTTGGAAGAGCAGGCGCGTGCCGCAGATTGATAGAAGAATCAATTGCTACTTTAGTGAAACACTTTCTACTTTGCCCTGCAGCTAGCGATGGAATCACTCAGCCAAGAAATTAACTTTTCCTCCCTCTCCCTCTCTCTCTCTCCCTCTCCCTTTTTTTTTCTCTACCTCTGCGCTGGATCTGCCAGGCAGGCTGCGCGGTTTACAGTGGATGTTATTAAGCAGCTAACTGTTTGGTATTTAAGACCCTTATCAGAAAAGAAACAGAAGCCATGCTTTTTGTTATTTTGTGTGGCAGATTTTTTTTTCTTTCCCCTCCACCACTCCGCAGTGCAATGGCAGACATGAATCAGAGCTTGGGAGCAAAGCACTGCTAATAAGATTAAAAGTTAAGACATTGATCTCAGTACACTCAGCTGAAAAAAGACAGTTGGAGAAGAAATCTAACCTTGGCCCAAATAGATCTCAGGCGGTTGTTGAAAAGGCAAAAAAGTGGCACTTTTAAACACTTTGGAGTTATGTTGGTTCGGAAAGGAGCTGGTGTAAACTGAATTGTTGGGTTTAGCTTGGAGGAGCTAACAGGCTAGGACTAGGAAGTGTTAAAAGAAGGAGAATAATATGGCATGAAATATGCTTCTGGTACAAGAAGTCTCTGAACTTCATGACAAATTATTTAGTAAACATTCAGTTCTGCACTCTTTAGAAATAAAGGTGTCAAAAAGGGTTCTTTGGTGCAGTGCCATAGAAGAACTACTTTGGCTGCCTAAAGAACGTTTCAGTGGTGTGAAGCATCGTTTTTTTGGGGGTATGAAGCATCTTTGGTAATGTGCAGAATCTTTATATAATGTAAAGTTTCTGGACCAATTTAAGGTTTTTCAAAGACGCTCAAGCCAATATCCATTTAGGAATCGTTAAGCTGTGTAGTTCTTCTTTTTTGTTACTTTTGTTTTGTCTTTATCTTCAGGTAAATAATTTACAGGAGCAAAGCAGATCCTTTCTACACAGTACTGGGAGACCGTCCCAACCTTGTGTCAACTTCACGGGTCAGCAAACCCTCAAAGGCACTTTTGTGGAGGACAGCGTCATGAGCGTGCTCTCACCATCTCTGACAGAGCTGATACCTAATCACCCTTCAGCTTCCTTGCCACTGAGTGGCCCTTTGATGGATGCCCGAGTTTCAAAAGCCAACGGCAGCTCGGCTTTATCTGATGACATTCTAAACTCAGACGATTTCCCTGCCAGCACCGGCGACACGCGTGAAAGGCGGCCAACATCTGACTGTGGCTTCTTCACAGGAACAGGAGAGGAGTGTGGGCCGGAGCAGCTGGCCTTGCCTCACACGACCTTGAAGGCATCTGGAGTGTCCTCTCATCACAGAGGCGTGAAGAGAGCGGAGAGCAGTGCGTCGATCCAGCTCCGTCCCAGCCAGAGCCCTTCCCCAGACACCACTTACATGAGTGGCCCCTCACGGTACGGCAACTCTGGAGAGCAGGCCGGGGGAGCTGCTGGAGGGGCCAAGAAGGAAGCAGAAACAGCAGAAAAGCATTCAGATGGTTCAGGTTGTTATTCCTTACTTACTTAAGTCATCACACGTTCATTCATGATCTTAACAATAATAACAATTTTTCCAGGTTATTTTAAATTCCCTTTTCCACAGAATGTCTTTGGTCTCTATAGATTGCTTCTTTAAGTTTTGAACCGGGGCAATGAGACTAACATGGCTAACAAGTGAACCTAGAGTTTGGTTAAAATCTTGTTTGGCCAAACAATTTTTGTTTATATAGTTTTAATATTCACATAATGTTATTTCAGCACCCTATGATATTTTATGTTTGCAATAAATAATATTGTTTAACTCCACTTATTTCTCTCTGGCTTTCAGATCAGGATAAAAGCAGAAGCCTCAGTATTCCCAGTTCTGATGTGGAGATCACACCTGAGCTGAACACCACCAGCGATGTTTCTGTTTCACTCAGTGATAGTCTCCATGAGCAGCACAGCCCTGAAGGAAGTGCTCCAGTGCTGGGAAACAGCAATACATCCAGTCAAGGTAGCAGAGAGCCAAGGGACAGAGTGGAGTCTGGAGGACCTCTTACCCCGAAGCCTGAACCTAGGTAGTACTACAGCCTCCCAAAAAAAGCAGAGATGAGAGACCAGTGACTCTGGTCCTGTAAGGCCAAGGTCCACCACAATTTGATGATTGCACCTGCTCAGACAGACTCGATGTAACTCTTCTATTAATTGGCAGCCTTAATGGGTTTGTTTGAGCAGGGAATCACCAAACAGTGCTGAGCACCAGTCCTCCAAGAGCAAAGCTGAACAGTAATTACAGTTTGTTATCAGTAAGGAGAATTCTGCCTCTTTCATATAGTTTCTGCATTATTCATTTATTAAGATCTGTTGTCAAATGGTGCATTGTAGACAAACTTACTAAGATTTGCTCTACATTGGTGGTGAAAGATATTAGGGCTTGTGTGGTCTATAATACAAATACAGCAACATTATTTATTTACCAAAACAAGGAGTAAGGCTTAGTATGTTGGATATCATTGCTGTCTGAAGACAAACAAGAATCTCTAACACCTTTACAGAAAAGGACAAAAACAGTCTTTAATTTTTTCCCCAAGACATTTCGGAGCATTTCTATTGGTCCATTAACCATGGAATTTTAACACAATGTAAACAGAAGCTATCATGTTTGCCCTACCTATATCTCTGCACAAACAATGGAATGAAAATATGTTTTGGCCAAAACCTTTCAAAAACTATAAGGAATGTATGTGTAACCATTTCATTTGATAGCTTTCTACAGTGTGGCCATTAATAGCATTACACTCTGTGGACATCTAGATCTTATTACTACTTTTGAGAACAGTTCTGATTTAAGGTTTAGTTATGCAGACTTGAAAAATCAATACAATTCCTCTGTAAACCGACTGAAATGTTTCAGTGAGATACATCACATACTTTTTACTACACCTTAATTTTACTGGAAAGCTTTTATTTAAAAATGGAAGTAGGATGGTAACATGCTAATACCTTTGAGTGATAGTTTGGCCAATTTTTTTCTTAATCAGATGTGTTCAGTTGGTCAAGACACCATTGGTGCCCAAGTTTGCTTTTTTAGTTTTGCATTGTAGCTACAAGGCAGCTAGCAACAGAATCATATGTGCATTGAATGGCATTGTGCAAACTGAATGCCTAATTTATGAAAACTATTGTTTTCAATCTTCTACTTGTTTATGGCTTGTCTGTTTCTACATAATTATATATTGTACACTAACACAAAAAAACATTCTACTCAAAGTGGTTTGTGACAAGTGTGTGATGGCTAGGGCAGGAAGTTTGCACAGTGCTAATTATTGCTTTAAACTTGGATTAACTTCAGACCACTGTCCATACTGCAGTGAAATGCTGCAGAGCGGCTCGGCTAAACCCACCAACACATTTACCATGACTGACAGACATGTACACAAGGTTTTCAAATCAGGCCTGGTGCAGCTTCTGAAAGCAGCACTATTTGCAGGTTCGGTGTTGTGAGCGCATTTGTGTGTGGGTTCAGGCTGTTTGTGTGTGTGTGTGTGTGTGTGTAAGTGAGTGAGTGTGTGTACATGCGCATGTGTGTGAGTGTGTGAAAGTATGATGAACCAGGGTCACGCTCCAGAGGGTCTCACTCATTGTGGCTCAGTGGCAGCTTCAGGACACCTTGTAGGGAGGGCTCAGACCCTGAATCCAACATTATTGCCCTAATCCCAGATAATGCTCTAACGGAGCAATTTTCTGCTCGGGAGATTTGCCCAAGTCCTGGTAGAGTCGACAATTTCTCGACTCCCTAGAGTGTTCAGAAGAATGGAAGTGTGGACAGCACTTTAGGAAAAGAGACCATGAGATGATGTCCACCAGTTTAAACAATGCTATCATGGAGGCCTGCCTAGTAGTGTATTTGATTCTAAACTGATTCTCATCCTCTACGTGTATTTCCAGTTTTGGTTCAGTCTATTTTTTTTGGCTGTGGTGTTTTGCTATGCATATTATGTTTTAGAACACTGGTAATTGATTTTTCCTTGATACATAAATGAAGCAGAAGGGGCAGTTTACTAAGCTGATAGTTGGCTGGATCATGTGAGATATACACACTTGACTGCATCGGTTGAATTCTGTATTAATGCAGTTATTAAGACGTTTGATGAAATGGAATAATCCTTTGACTGCTATATTGCTTGACAGCCATACCCTACTGTTAAAACCATGTTGCTTTCGGAAAAGTTATTGATTAGGATTGTAATACTAAATACTTTTTGAAAGCCACTTTTTGATTTAGATGCACATGTGCTATACTTCAGCTTGTGTTTACTTCAGCGATGCCCACGAAGCATACAGCTGCTGATTTTCTTTCCCTGCTTTGTGTAAGTTGAGTATAAGCAGCCGAGTGTTTTAGTGTGAATGCTTGGCCTTGTGAGAGGAGACGAGTGTAGAAGACACTCAGCCCTTTTCTTCTCCCAGCTCAGAGAGAGAGCGAGCCATTAGTGTAAATCTCAGCATATCCTGGCGATATAGTGGTGTGTATGTTGTCCTGTTGAGTGCAGGGTCAAGGCATTACTCTATTTTCAGTGCAGAAAAGAGGCCTCTTCTATTGCCTTCACCTCCACTTTGCCCAAGGTGAGCAGACTGGGAGCTATATTTTCCCTCAGAGATTCAGTCTGTCTCTCTTTTTGTGAGAGGCTAACAGTCGCAATGGTTTACAAAGATGTATTCTTACAGACAGGATGTAAAGATCTGCATCTAAAGCAGCAATCATATCATATCCTCAACATACGACTGCACTCACTCATTGAATCATTTCGCTGGGCCGTTTTGGTATGGAACGATCATGGATACTGGATGATAGTTTGTGGGTTAGTAGTGGCTGATCACATTTATAAAGCCCAACGTGTGCATTGGCTGGTATTGATATTAACAATATCAATGCAAATATGACTAATAATGTATCAACAATTGAAGATTTCAATTGGTTGTAAAATTAAGGTGACCCTTTCAATGATAAGGCAACACTTTAGACAGAACCTTTTTTTTTTTTTAAACATATCATCGCTGTCCAAAGAAAAACATGCATCTCCAAAATGGCTTTACAGGAGAGGACAACATTCTTTATTTTCTATGTAAACGAATGGAACAACAGTTCATTTTAAGCTATTTTGAAGCATTTCTATTGATTTATTCAACGTGAAATTTTCACAGGATATAAAGAGCAGCTGTCATGTTCAAATGATACAGACAATTAAAAATCAACAAAAAACAGAGATGTGTGTTTTTCTTTGGACAGAGGCGATATAGGGCAGCAATTCATGCTGAACTGATAGATGTGAACATGAAATACTTGGTAAAAATAACAAAAGCATGTCAAATGTAAGAAGACATAACTTTAAGCATGGGAATAATCTTATAGATAACTGATGAAAGATAAGAGAACTGAGAACAATGGCAAGCAATCTGGGTAACCCTTTCGTAAGGCCAGTAATTAAGAATGGGCTAAGAATTTTGACTGATTTGATATTTGAGTGTCAAAAAAAGGCAGATGAAAGTGATTAAATAATATAGACTAAAATAATAACATAACAGTTACATGACACAACACTAGATGCAGATAAGGACTCACCATCTCACATGAAGTATCTAAGGCTTTCTGAACGTATAACATATAGTTAGTTAACCTAGTTCGCAATGGAACTGGACTACATCTGCCTTTTCAGTCACAGTCCTTGGCAATGGCTCATACTGGCAATACTAGCACCTCAAACAATTTACAGAGTACTCAAGTACCCACACACATGCCTAGCTACAATATTAATCAAGTGCTAATGTCTAGTGATGAGGTTGAGGATTGGAAACTGAATACCCCTTCCTTCAGCTCTCCTTTTCCAAGTGTGTAGTAGAACCTACAGTGGCCATCAGGATTTTGCTACTTTGAGGATGAGAATGTACCTTTCTTTGTTTTTTCTTGTGCTAAATAATGATCCTCTGTTTGTCAAAAATTTGGATTCTCAAGCTACTCACAAAATAGTTAGCTAGCGCTGGCAAGAACCACTGACTCTTTTTCTTTCAGTATCTTCCAGAGAGTGCTGTAGTGCCACTGCAACTTGAATGTAAAATTGCAAAAAGCTCTCTAGAGCCAGTGTGACAACTGTCAATCATATCTGTCACAAAAACGCTATATGACTAAAACATTGAATGAATTTGAAGAATTTAAAATAATTCTAATAATTCTAATTATTTGAGTACTAGTTAATAGGGCCATAAAATAATTCTTTGTAGCTATTCCATATTTAAGTTTTTTTTCTTTCATGATCGAATTGACCTTCTGCCAAGCAGTCCTGTTATTGATTAGCATAGTGTCCTCATTGTCCTGTTACTTAACAGCTACATTACTTTCTTTGTAATGGCAGACCCACTCAGTGAGGTTTCTAGGAAGAGACTGTTGGCTGGAATATATAGGGTACTTCATGGAAGAAATATGTCAAAATATGCCAGATCATTATGGACAACGCATGGTAGAGCATTTGCTGATAAATAGTCAAAAGTCTGTAAAAAATAATATGATTTGTACTCTTCTTGGGAAAGGTCTGGTATGAAGGTCCTATTGAATGAAATGGAGAGAAGCTCTCTGTCCCGTGCTGAAGGGGGCAGGGCTTCGCCCATGCTGCTGCAACCCTTCTGAAGTGGACTTAGCCGAGATGGATTGTGCTCTACAGAATGTCATGGATATAATTCGCACAGGCAGCTTAATCAGGATGTTACCAGGAAACAACCTGCCAAAGAGAGGCAGCGATTGTTTGGTGGCCTCTGACCCCACAGCCCATTATAGATTGTCATAAATTCTTTTTGGGGCTTTCACGTGGCGAGGGCTCAGGATTTGGGCCTGAGCTTTTGCAGGCACCATTCACTGAGGGCCACCCAGCGCTTAATACTCAGGAAAAACAGATATGGTTTCACTAAACCCAAACATATTAGACACAAGGTTCATATCTTATTTGTACTGTCACCCAAGACCAGCATAATGGGAACATGTATCTTTTTGCCTTAAAAAATTAACACAGGGGTTTTTAAGGTTTTCATTTTATTTCCCTTTAAAGATAAAGATGAGATAATTAGGAGATTAGGAGATCATGAAATGTAAACACATATATAATATAATATGTACATGTTTATTTTGCTTTTTTAGGGTCAATACAGATTATTAGGAATTAAGGATACCCATAACTGCTATTTGGGGCCGATATCCATTTACAATGAATTTGACGTATGTATAGTGAAAATTGACAAAAATGTAACTTTGTGCGTTTAGACCTGTCCTGGTATAACATGCAAAAAAAAAAAAAGTATAATCTTTAAGACAATAAGTAAATTAAAAAGGATACCTCTCAATGATGTTTAATAGTCGGTAATATTTGTAAGAAAAATTGTAAAAGTCCTACACTAACCTATTACATAGAACTGTAAATGTTTTACAGTGCAATATTACAGTAAACGTTTAAGAAATCATGCGGTAAAATTTGTCACTGGTGTGTAAAAAGAATAAAAACTGAGGCAATATGAATGTTTATACATGTGATTATGCATAAATATGATTTTTTTTTGCTGTTTAACCAGAAAATTTATTTTATACAAGAACAATCAATAGCTGTTAAATGTATCAGGTGTCTCGAAAATGTTTAGTCTAAGCAGAGCCGTGAAATCGTAGGAAGTAGTGAGCTACAGCTGTCTGTATATTCAGTGAATGAAATTAGATTCTGGTTGTTTTCATATCTGTGTAGATATGTACTTTATTATTTTGGAGGCTTATCTGCATGGTTGGCCCACTGAAGCTCCACTGTAGACACACACACACACAGTGAACACATTTGAACCACTACAGCTGTAGACCGTGTCTCTGCACAAACCAAACTCTCACCAAATACATGTGATATTTTGGGAGAGCTTGAGCTGCAGGCATGAGTCTTTGTTTGGCTAGAGTGAGTGAAATTATATGACCTATTGCGTTTTTTTTTAACTACTACGTGACATGTTTTTACCTTTTCCTGTTACTGTAACAGGATAGGACACCGAACTCTGTAGTTGCTGGTTGTGCATTTGGATCACATTTCAAGTGATCCAGTAATGCTGTGGGTGGGACAAACTTTGGGAGAAAAAATTTTTAAATATTTATTTATTTTCAGGCTTTCGATGGAAGGATTTTTTAATCTGCTGCACAGCATTGAGGAACGTCTCCCTGCTAAAGACATCAAGCTGTACGGTAGCTCTCCTGTCAGTATGCAGAAGCTGAGAGATATTATCAGGTATGATATGATATTCAGCTTTGCTTGAGTCTTCTTTTCCTCATTACCGTGCAGTGTTCACACCTCCAGTGGAAATTACATTATCCTGTCTTTAAGTGCACTCACTTTAAATTAAGTGCCATTACTTGGCACCAACAACACTCTAGCAATAAGTCTTGGCCTCTAAGGGGTTTCAAATCACACTGAATTGTCATAGTAACCCCTTCCTGCAGTTGAATCTTGGAGCTGATAATTAGGATGTCTGTCAACAAATAGACGTGCATGGCATCTTGGATCATCTCACTTGTTTAATTTGTCTTTGAATATTTGTTTGTTAAATGTAGGTTGTGGTTGTCCAGTTATGTTTGTGTTTGTGCTTGTGCATTAAAATCTCACACATTCAGAAGTGTGTGTGTGTGTGTGTGTGTGTGTGTGTGTGTATGTGTATGTGTGTGTGTACAGCCACTCAAAGCTCCATGAAGATGGTTGATATAGCTGTATGTATTTGCCAGGCTGTGCAATCAGCGTGAGGAGCTGAAGGGAGAGGAGCTGAGTGTGTGTGGAGCAGTGGTCCTGCAGGAGTTGCCTCATTTGTCAGGGAGCATGTCTCAGGGTTGCCTGCTGCCCAGCAACCTGATCAACACACACTGGTCCACTGCTATAGATGCAGGACAGATCAGGTACAGTACAATGCGCTTCCCTAGAAGCAGCCATCGGAGTACAGCTGAGTAACACCTGCTTGTTTTTCCTTTCTTCCAGTATTTTTTTCTTGGATATTTAGTTTACTATGGTTCAAGTAAGGAAAGTCAGTGTGTTAAAAGACATATAACAGTACTGTGAAAAATGAGTATTTGCCCTTCATATAATTTCTTCTATCTTTGCTAATTTGCCACTTTTAAATGATTCCGATCATCCAACTAATTTTAATATAAGATAAAGACAGCATGAGTAAACACAACATGCATCTTTTAAATTATCATTCCATTTATTAAAGATAAATATTTATTAAAAACCTATACCATCCATGCAAAATAGTTAATCGCCCCCGTAAACCTAATAAAACTGGTTGTGTCACTTTTGGCAGTAACAGTTGAACTAAAATGTTTCTGATAACTCACGATGAGCCTTTTGCATCATTGTATAGAAATATTGACCCACTCTTCTTTGCAGAATTTAATTTCACTGTTTAAGGTTTTGCCACAGTGTCTTAATGGGACTTAGCCGCTCCATAACCTTTTTTTCTCTTCTGAGCAAGAGAAGTGGACTTTCTTGTATGCTGCTAAATAAACCAACAGTGCTTGAGCTGATGGAGGGACAGTGTCCTTCAGGACTTTCTGATAGAGAGCACGAGTGACCAAAGGTTTGGCTATAGCAGCCTGGCTGTGTATATTGACCTGTGGAGCTCCTGACAGACAGTTCTGGTGGAAACACATTTGACACATTTATTGTTTTATTTGTGAGTATTGTATTAGGCTCTTCGGCACGTGAAAGAACTTGAAAATAATTTACATCAAAGTGGGTGTGGTTAAAGTGGGTGTGGTTAAACTTTATTTATTAATGTCTATTAACAGCATCATATTGTATAACGCAATTGTGGTCTACATTGCCTTTCTTAACATATGCCCTGGAAAAGGATATAACAAAAGTCAAAGACCACCATTAATATATTAGGTTTTTTACCCAAAAGGGCTATGAAGCATAAGTTATTAATTTTGAGGAGCTATAACGTAAGAGAATGTAACATAACTGTGTTTATCAGACAAGGAGTATTTAATGCTTTCATCTGTCAGAAAATCAAGCTCCACTCTTAATATCTGCAGATGTTTGTGTCAATCCATCCACCACTCTGAGAAAACAGCTTAACACTGTGGGTCTGAAAGGATGTGTAGCTGTCAAAAAGTCATGTGAGAAAAAGAAAAATGAAAGAAAATGAATAAAATCTTTCCATATAATTATTCCGAACAATGACACATTGTTAAAAACACTTAGTGCCCAGTTATACATATGCTGATGATACTGATGTATTATTGAAGAGTGTGTGTGTGTGTGTGTGTGTGTGTGTGTGTGTGTGTGCGCGCGCGCTGCAGGTTGTGTCTGTCCGCAGATAGCGCTGCTCTGTGGGAGCGCTTGTTCTCACATGTCCTTCAGCTGCTGCAGCAGGAAGTTCTCCCCCTCGACAGCATTGTGCAGCTCTTCACTCCACTTCTAGTTCACAGTAATGCCTCCTACACTGACAAGGTACCCGTCCATTCTGACTCCCCCCGTAAAGCTGTTGAATATTCTTCTTTTTGAATGGAGCTGTGTGATCTCTCTTATCGCCAGTAAAGCACATGCTGTATGTATTGCAATTACATAAATACCACAAATAGTCAACAAAAATGGTGTTTTACCTAGAATCTCTCCAGCTGTGGAATTTCATATCCTAGTACTGGCGGTTTTACTGAATTGACTGTGTCAAGATTCATATTTTACAAACAAAATCATATTTAGGACCTATTTATGTGTTGAGTAAGTGTTTATTTGCTTAGACGAATACGTGTATTACAAATTAATACAACAAGTAGTGGCTTTATGTATGTCTGTGTATGGGTTTTAATCCTTTCCATGCCTCTCCTTGTGGAAGCCTGGTCTTATCTTTAGTTATTATGCAACACCAGTCCTTTAGCCTTAAAATTAATTTAGGTGTGCTAGTGAAGAAATTGGCAAACAGTATAGTGTAAGAGTTTTGTTTTTGTTTGTTTGTTTGTTTTGTTTTTCCTGCGTAATTCTTATTTGCACCTTCTCAGATGGGTTTACATCAGTCACAGTACTGCTTATATACACAGCTTATGAAATACTGGATTTGGGTATGTGAAGTAGTGCACACTATTTGTGTACTTAAGTTTCAGGCAAAATGGCCACTAAATACAAGTTTGTTTGAGAAGATTAGATAAAATACAAAACATCTACGTAAGAAAGGTGAAAGCTAGATCTAAAAAAAAAGATGCTTAGTGCTGTGAGTCTAAAAGGACGTGCAACTGTCAAGAAGCTGTTTCTAAAAAAAACACTGAAAAAAACGAAAAACATTTTAAAAAGAAAAGCTGCTGCACCTTTTCAAATATTCGGGATTCACTGTATAATCTATACATAACATTGTTTTGGTATGAAGGTCAGCGCAAAAAAAAAAAAAAAAAAGACGAACCTGCCCGAAAAGCTAATTAACATCTTTTATTCGTCCAGCTGTATTTGCAATAGTGGCTCTCAAAGAGAGAAAACCGAGCCCCAAAACATGCTTAACTTTCTGCAGACCTATTTCTGTTCCAGTACATATTTTGTCATCAATGAATTTCTGTCAAGCTACATTTCTTAATACAAACATTATTCCATTGCTTACTTACAAACTTCATCAGACTGCACTGTTTCAGAGAATGTGCTTTGGTGAATTTTCGCTGTTGCAAATGTGAACAAGAATGTGCAATTGCAAAATTATAGAGAGAGAGAAGGAAAGAGAAAAGGGAGGAGGGGAGGGCAAAAAAAGAAAAGCAGAGCTCTCAAGAGTGGGATCCTGCAGCTCTCTCATCCTTATGGCCAAGGAGAGCAGATAGATAAGTGAATGTGTAAAAGACACTCAGTTTCAGCAGCATCCTTTTCGCTCTCTCAACCTTGTTCACTCGCTACTCATGAGATCAGAAAACATCTTGCACACGTGTCTGACTGCACTGCTGCAAAAGCCCAGCTACAAAAATGGAAATAATCAGCACCAGCAGTTGCAGTCAGTGCTATTTAAAATGTGGTTGTTTGCAGAACACCTTGGCATTCAGCCTTAAGTGTCTTAAGTCAGAGTTACACAGTTACACATCCCAAATGTAGTTGGCCAGGATGTGTGGTTCTCAAAGTTTGCTTGGATATGCACTGGAGCTATAAGTAGTTACAATTATCTGTTTTCTTTTAAGGATAACAGTAATTTACACAGTTTTAGAAAACACAGTTCAAGACACTAGCACAGCTACTATATGATGTTCTAAGCATGCTGTTTGCATGTTGCTAAACTGTTAACTACAAGCTTAATAATGAATTATGTTAGACTTACAGCTCCAGTGCAAAATTAAAGAAGCAAACTTCAGTTAACACATATGTTCTTAAACTGAGAGGATGTAAATTGGATTGTTGGTGACACCGTTGTTTTAAGTAGTTAAGACTAAAGTGGAGTACGGTACAAAAACTGGGCAGAGACTATTGTTTGCTTATTTAAGTTCCATCTAAAACAGCCATTAAATATACAATATTCGTTTTTTAGAAGCAGGAAAGAAGCAGCAACCATACATTCAAATTATATGATGATTTTTAGGTGAAGTTGTTTTTCAAAATGTTAAATTAAGCGCATAAACAGCAGTTGCAATTACAATATGCAAAAGTGTGTTCTCTGATAGTGTGTTAACTTCTCTTGGTAAATCATCTAAACATATGTTTTGACAAGTGTCGAAACATCTGCACATTCCTGTGTGAAAAAAAAAAACAGGCCCAAAGTAGGTTTTGGCTGGTAGGTGTCTAGAGAGACCCTATACATAATATTTAAACCCTATACATAATATTCTGTCTCACACTGAACACAAACTAACTTGCCAATGTTTTAACTGTTTAAAGCTATCAGTGCTAAGTATACAATTTGTCCACATTTTTATGCATTTACTGACACTTTAACGCCTCCATCATATCTTAAAACTAACTAGTTAAAGCAGTGTCATCCCAACAAAAATATATTGCTTACTGACAATTCATTTACCTTCAAATAGTCACTTTATTGAAATAGAAATATTCACATAAACTCATTTTAACTGCCCTGTAAATGTCTAAATCTAAGGAAATGTTTTGGAAGAGACATGATACATAATCCATTTGCGCAAAGAAGAGAAAAATCATATGTAATTTCCAAAACAAAACAAAAAAAAATCAAGATATACAGGACCTGGTAGACCACCAGTGGGTCTAGAGTGTATAGCTGTCAAGAAGCCTTTACTGAGAAAGGAAATAAAATAAATTTGCACTACAACACCAAAACTGGCATCTGAGATGGACTGAGATTGGTTTAACTGTGTATCTGTTATCATAAGAAGCAGAAAACTGACATCTAAGACTGAACCTTGGACGTGTGGGGAAAAATATCCCTGTAGATTTCTTTGAAGAAGGCTATAATGTGGGCACACTATATACTGTAAGAATGTATATGTAGCTTGCAAACCTTTTCTTCAGTTGTTTTTTAGATGCTAAAAAATGAATGACTTGCACTTAATTTGCTCTTTTGACTAAATAAATCAAGAGTTTTGCAGAACAGTCAGTACACTCAGACGCTTGTGCCAGAGTCAATTCTGTTAATCTTTTTGTGCACTGACAATTTTTATTGATGTACAGATTGCTATTGAGATGCTAGAATTACATATTTGAAGTGTTTAAGTGTTCAGATCTGCTGATCAACTAATGCTTCCAATGTTAATGCTCATTAAAAGCTATGAACCGCCATCTCGATATGAGTGGTGGGCTTTGAAGACTAGATAGACTTCCTTTTTTTCTGATTACAGTGATGGGTTTGGAGATATTCAAAGATGTCATCGTCAACTATCAGCCTTCTTCTTTTTCTTGTAACATCTCTCTGATCTTGCAGCATTTTCTGTAAAGAGGTGTCTTAAGTGGATGAGGTGGCCAGGATATCCTCAACTGATAACACCCCCATTGTTTGGATAAACTCTTATCGCTTACACAATTGGTGACAAAACAATGAAATAAATGCTGAATTTGATATTAGTCTTGGCACATTCGAGATCTCTGACTGTAACTGGTACAAAATATAAGTTTGCTGGATAAATCTTAGTGTGGTGTCTGGTGTTACAGCTGTTTCTCTATGTGTGTGTGTGGTTGGGATACAGGCCGAAGTGCTGTTGAAGAGGCTTTTAACACGTGCGACTGAAACAGATCACTTGTCAGAGAGTGAGGAGTCCTCGTGCAGCAGCTTACCCTCACTCCTGCATGACAGTGTTGAGATCAAACTGGCCAGACCCTCCAAGAAATCATATAACACTACTGGCACACAAGGTTAGTGCAAGTCTGGAACCGTTCCCTTTCTGTGCTTAGTATTAGTGTTGAACCCTAAAACCATTTTTTATATTTGTT
This sequence comes from Megaleporinus macrocephalus, assembly GCA_021613375.1. NCBI lineage: Eukaryota > Metazoa > Chordata > Actinopteri > Characiformes > Anostomidae > Megaleporinus > Megaleporinus macrocephalus. The sequence goes on from CM038712.1 coordinate 35,306,893, forward strand.
TAAGAAATAGTATATTATTTTAATATTTCTATTATATTTTATACTTTTCTGAATACAATATGACATTATTCATTACCATTATTTATTTGTTTATCATGTATTGTTTAGTACAGTTAGTTTAAGAGATGATTCCTATTTCATGATTTATCCCTATAGTTAGAAGTATGCAGTTTAACATACTGCCAGTCGACCAGCTTGACACTGTATAGAATATTTTCTTTGAAATATTCTCTTAACATGTAACATAGCTGGCATTAGTAAACAAGATATAATTTGAAACAGACAAGATAATAGGTTTATATTTTATTCCAGACTACACATGCCAATGTTTTTTTCCAATAGTTTTTTCCAATAATTAAACAGATTTTTACAAAAGTTTGAACAGCCCTGATCAAGTTTTTTTATTTAAATATTTGATTAAATAAATTAGCACTGAATTAAGTTGACCTATTCCCTCATTTAACCACACCCATTTTCATTAAACATATGCTGCAAATCTTTCTTCCACAGTCAGTATCATTGAGTACTGATTGCTAAATAGTCTTTGTTTGTCTGCTAGGTCAGTGCTAGAATGTTATTGGCCCTGGAACTATTTTAGTGAGAAACGATCAACCAAATTATTTATGATGGCAAAGTAGCTATGTAGTAAGTGCTTTGTATGGGACTTAAGATCTCAACCACTTTGCATAGCTTTCTTTGAAGCAATGGCTTGTTTTGCTGCCCATTATCCCCTTCATATATAACAGAATACAGCAAATGCAGTTATATGTATTGTCTGGGATTGGGCTGAGCTACACTAGCTGGGAGACTAAGGAGAACCCCAGGAAACAAAAAAAAGGCCAAACATGGGTACAAAGTGGAGCTTTTATTTCAACATAAGCAAACAAAACTAAACCAAGTAAAAAGAAAGTTAAAAAAAATCCAGCCTGCTAAAGCTACTTACTGAGTTTACACAGCGTGCTCTCCAGACAGCATTCTCTCTCCAAAGTTCTCACTAAAGGGTCTGTCTGGCTTGGACAGCATCAGTTTTTAAACTGTACCACAGTATTTATGGCAAAGTTTTAAAAAATGACCCCACACCTTATAATATTTTGTATCAAACCTATCAAACCTGATTTAAACAAAGATAAAAACTCCACATTTAGTTCATAGATAATTTTCTTTATTCCATGATTCACATTATATGGTCAAGTTAAATATGTGCAGAACCAATCAGTAAGATAAAAAAACAAACAAAAAAATCCCTAAAATGCTATGTTATTTAAATAAAGAGCGTTAGAAAAATTCTCATGAATATTATTATAGTTTTCAGTTCTTACCTTCATTTATTATTATACAGAGAATACTTTTCAAGTGGCATTATTAGTGCCTGTGAGATTCTGTTCTACGGATTAGTGAGGAGCAGGCAGCTGGAAAAGCAACAGCATATTTGCTGATATAGCCAAGAACAAGAGAACCAAGTGGAGCCAAGAGCCAAGAGCCACACCCACTTGAATCAGAAATTGAGCCAGGCAGTTACAGCACTTGCTGCCCCACAGGTCAGAGAGGGAAACTGTAAGTATTCCATAACCAGGCAGACGAGCTCACGCTGTAAGCGCTGATGTGTAATGCTGTGATGGAAAGTCCCAGTATTGTTTCTTCCATTCTAACAGAAGATAGAGCAGGGTGCTGGTGCTTTGTGGTCCTCAGGAGAAAACACTGTTTCAGAATTCCATTTCTTCTGTCTGATAAAGCCTGGTGGACCCTTTCCCCCCTTTAAACCTATTACAGTCTCTGTCCTCATCAGTCCTGCTGTTTAGATACAAAAAGGCTGCTCAACAGCCCCCCTGCATCTCCCTCCCTCTCTCTCTCTCTCTCTTTTTCTCTCTCTCTCCCTCTTTCTCTGTCCCACTCTCCCTGTTTCTTCTCCCTCTCCCTATTTCTCTCTCTCTCTCTCTCTCTCTCTGTCTCCTGTTTTCCCCCTCTCACTGAGCTTTGCTTTCTCCCTCTCTCCTTTCTTCCAGGAGTACAAAGTGGTGAAGAGGACAGTGCCGACCAAAGCCCTGTGGAAAGTATTCCTATTAGAGGTAAAAAGGCAGAGCCGAGAACCGCCCGTTTGGGAGTTCTTCTGTGCCTGTTTTGTCTTTCTCTTGCCGCAGTGGATAATGGGGGGTCCCCTTTTTTTCCCCAAATGGATAGCTGTGGAAGGATGATCAAGGTGAATCAGGGGTCAAAGTCCCACCTGAAGAGTAGAGCAGGTCCTCTAATTATCGCCAGAGAAAACAAGCTTGTCTCTAACATCCCCTCCCCTCCCGACCTTCCCACCTCGGTACGGGTGAAACTGAGCTTCTCGGGCGGCATAATGTGACCATTTAATTGTCCACTGGCCGGGTGGGGGGTGCCGCACGAGATCCGGCATTGGTTCTCATTATCTTCTAAACAATGGCGGCTAGAAGCAGACTTGAAAAGACTTGATGTAAAGGCATGTCTTTAAGAGTCCAGGGTAGCAAGTCCCCAGCACCAGGCTCAGAAATGTAAAACTGTCCATTATTCCACTTGGCTATCTGATTTCATACTGTGCCTTTCATCTGCTGGCCTCCCCAAAGTGCACGGCCAACAGAAAGAAGTCCAGCTTCTCACTGCAACTAATCAAAGGCATGGCAGTACAAAAAACGCCTCTGCTGGTGCTGCCTACTTAGGACATGTTTACAGGCGGACAGTGGGGACTTAGTGTGCAGTTTCTTTTGCAGTCATCATAGCAAACATCCCAACCGTCTAAATATAACCTTTTTCATGTCTTTGCCCGTTGCTATATGTGCACAATGGTGCTGTGGTAAGCTGTGTAGCATACATGAAAGCAACTTTCAGATTTTCAACATGTAACTAATGCCTGGATTTCTCAGTCATTAAAATGAGAAGCGCAAATGCTGTCCAGCTATTGAAAGTTACGTGTTGACAACACTAAGGATTTCAAGATAATGGGGCATTGCTGTACATTTTGTCTTCTTCGCATGAAGCTGAGCTGCATACTTTGAAGACATGACTCATAATCAGTTTTTTAGATGTTTAAAGGAAGAATTTTTTTTAGGTGTTGGGGTCTAAATGGTTTATGCAGCTATTTTTGTCTTGCATCTTTACTTTGTATATATCTTCAGTGCACTAAAGCTACACCTTCTAGTGAAACTTAATTTCTTTGCTTGACATTGCAGTTATAGAATGACTTTTACCACGTAATTATAAGGTGTAATTCAATACATTTACTGACTTAATTAGAATTCTGTTAATAGTGTGTGTTTTTAAGGCTATGTTTATACTGCATGCAAATTAAATTTGTTTCTCAAATTAGATCTTTTAAAACCTCTGTTATTCAGATCAGATGTGTCCAGACATCACTAACCTGTCCAGATACAATCAGGATATGTCAAAAGTCGCATTTGGATTGGCTGTCCAACATTATTAACTAGAGAAATGTTTATTACTTGAAAATATAGAGTGATTGCACAGATTTGGCTTGTTGCTGGCCACTTGCTAAGGTTGCTTTGCTGTAAGAGTTGATAAGAGTTGATGGAGGTGTGCAGGTTAGCATTATTGTGGATTTGACACACAAAAGACTGTATGAGTATGGCTGAGTATTAGACAAATAGAGGACTGTGGGCCAGTATGGCTGTGGTTTAGAAACACAGAGGAGTGTGGGTCAGTATGCCTGTTGCTTAGACACATGGAGGAGTGTGGGTCAGTATGCCTGTTGCTTAGACACATAGAGGAGTGTGGGTCATTATGGTTGTGGCTTAGACACATAGAGGAGTGTGGGTCTGTATGGTTGTGGATTAGACACATGGAGGAGTGTGGGTCAGTATGCCTGTTGCTTAGACACATAGAGGAGTGTGGGTCATTATGGTTGTGGCTTAGACACATAGAGGAGTGTGGGTCATTATGGCTGTGGCTTAGACACATAGAGGAGTGTGGGTCATTATGGCTGTGGCTTAGACACATAGAGGAGTGTGGGTCAATATGGCTGGTTTAGACACATAGAGGAGTGTGGGTCAGTATGGCTGTGGCTTAGACACATAGATGAGTGTGGGTCAATATGGCTGTGGCTTAGACACATAGAGGAGTGTGGGTCAGTATGGCTGTGGCTTAGACACATAGATGAGTGTGGGTCAATATGGCTGGTTTAGACACATAGAGGAGTGTGGGTCAGTATGGCTGTGGCTTAGACACATAGAGGAGTGTGGGTCAGTATGGCTGTGGCTTAGACACATAGAGGAGTGTGGGTCAGTATGGCTGTGGCTTAGACACATAAAGGAATGTCTGTCAGTATGGTTGTGGCTTAGACACATAGAGGAGTGTTTGTTAGTATGGCTGGTTTAGACACATAGAGAAGTGTGGGTCAGTATGGCTGTGGATTAGATACATAGAGGAGTGCAGGTCAGTATGGCTGTGGATTAGATACATAGAGGTGTGCAGGTCAGTATGGCTGTGTATTAGATACATAGAGGTGTGCAGGTCAGTATGGCTGTGGATTAGATACATAGAGGTGTGCAGGTCAGTATGGCTGTGGATTAGATACATAGAGGTGTGCAGGTCAGTATGGCTGTGGATTAGACAAATAAGGGAGTCAGGGTAAGTATGGCTATGGATTAGATACGTAGAGGTGTACAGGTCAGTATTGTGGATTAGACACATGAAGGACTGAGGGTTAGTCTGTCACTAATTGCATTAAACATATAAATTATTTGTGCTGGTCCTTGTATGTCATTTGTATGTGCATGTGTTAGTGACAACAGCAGACTGTTTATTTTGATTGTACAGAAGATAGAGTATTAACCTCACTTGAAGAAGCAAGATGTAATTTTCATTCAGGAAGTGTTCAGTGTTAGAAAGCATTAGAGTTTAAGATTTTGTTTTGAGGAAGCTGTTTGTAGTCTGGCATATTGACAAGCCTTTTAAATTATGTTTACTGTGGCTGGCTCTTCCTTTACTGCTCCATTTTCTCAGTGGACAACAAAGTTGATTCCTTTTTTGCATGGGCTTTGTGGAGTAGTGATATTACATTTTACAGGTAAATAAATCCCCCCTTTGCAGTTTATGAAAAGGAATTAGCAATTCATAATTGATTACTTTTTTAAGTAACTACTGCAACACTTTTTGTAAATCACAACAGGAACTAAAAAAATATTGTTAACCAACATGTGTTGCTATAGCAAATCACTGTGGCTAACCTACATTATACATAGAATAGTCTTTACAACAGATGTGGCCAGGCTATGTTTAAATAAAATGCTGCAAGTGGGTCCTGGAAACTCTAAACTAAGAATTCACATAACACATGGGAACAGTGATCAAACAGGCAAACATTCACTTGCAATGATTCAGCTAGTACATTCAGCAACATCAGACTTGGTGAAAAAAGACACATTTTATATTCCCCCCATGATGAATCTTGATTAAAGAGGCTGCAGTTTTGAAGGATTGAAGTTGCTCCGTCATCAGTGTCTACCATTCAGAGTTTGTGGAGACTGAAGGACAGTTTGAATGGAAGTCTGCCAGATGTAGTGATAACACAAAAGGATGGTACGCTTGTTGTTGCGCGGCGACGGCTGTCTGTCTGTGTGTCTGGACTAAATCAATAGTTTAGTGCTGCCTCTCTGTGTTTTCCACCTCCTCTCTTTGCTCATCAGAGCCCTCAAAGGGTCCTGTTGGTTCATCAAACAGGGATACTTTGGAAAGTTGGAAACCCAGGTCTTACGCAAATATTTGATCAGCCGATTTTGTGTGTGTATCTCTTTCTCTTTTTTTCCAGAGACAAAAGCATATCAGCTGCTTAAACAATCAGTCACACAAGAGAACCAGTGGAGAAATACACAGGAGGAGGACGGGTCCGACCTGGAGCCATCAGGTAGCTAGACTTGGCATCCTAGTGCTGCTCCGTTAGCAAGTGGACTTTGCTGCCCACAGAGGCTGTTGTAGAGTATAATTTAAATATAGAACATGAATAGTTTTTAGTATATAGTAAAATATTTATATTATCATGGTCGGGACAACATTAATGCTAAATTTTCAGATGATTGATAAATGTTACATTTAATATAACAAGTTTAAATGTGGGCCATTTTATTGTTTAATTTATGAAAAGTTTAAAACATTAAAACACCCCCTGTTAATTTAGACATTTTGTTTATTAAAAATAAGGTAACACATCCATTTCTGGGAACACATTTTAAATATATAATTTCTTTTTTATTTATTATATTTATTTACCAAGTTCATGCTGGAGTAATAAAAGTGTAAAATATTAAAAGAGCCAGAATGTTTGCACAGGCAATACTTTTATTTTAGTTTTTGTTTCAGTTATGTTAAATTACTTGTGCAGTAACATGTGCAGACATTTTTTTTTCTCTGTAGAAGGTATGTTAACCTGTTTTCACCTAGAAACTATGTAATTTATCATTCAATTTAAAAATATCTAAGAAATGGAAACATAACTTTAAGCAACACGAGAACATGAGAGGGAATCTGTTATTGCAAATAACATTAAAACAGTGATTATGTTACCAGCACGATTCAAAGGCAAGTGACAATGGCCTTATAAAACGGCAATTCATTATGCCAGTAAAAGTAATGGCATTTTTGCATTTGTTCTTGTGTCATCACAACCACGAACCAAAAAGCTTGCAGCCAGATCAGATTTCCAAGTAGTTATTTTGTTTTTCTTTTCTTTGCAAACCAATCAAACGGGCTGTTGGTCAAATTTTATCTTGTAGATGTTAATCTAATGTGCCCGTTCTTTGTTTTTGCATATACTACGTAGGAAAGGTTAACTGCATTATGAAGCAAGTCATTACTTAGCGACTGGTTCTCAGTGGGATAATATAGTTATAGTAGAGACAATATACTGCTATGCTTCACCGCCAGACTTGGCCATGAGAGATAGCAATTATATAACATACAATATTCAAATGGTGTGGTAGCAAATCTAATCATCATACCAACGCAAGTTATTTTAAATAGTGTCTTCAATTGTGACTGTGGAGAAAATGTGCATGGATATTTAGCTTCTTTACATATCCTTGTAACCTGACTTTTTCTTTCTTATTTGAAGGTTTCTCAGATATTAAAAAGCCAGAGAGTAGCGAGAGGTTCCATCAAGATACACGGTAAGAAACTGTACATGCTAATCCTAATTCATGTGAAAGAAAGTGCCCATCAGCTGAACTCACCACTTTCTTATTCTAAGCATCCCCACATGGCAAATGGTGTATTTGATTGCCTTCCCAAATCAGGGCTTTGAATGGTGGAAGCTCAAGAGAAGAATATTTTGGCTTGCACATCAATAGATCTTCATACAATCAGCTAAGAAATGTAGAGGCGCGCGCTCTCCGTGCTGATGCGCCTCTTCACTGTGAATGCATTAGGGCAGGTAATGGGTGGGCAAACATTATGAGGAGTAATCGTCTTTGATTTCATGTGATTACCGAGCGCCGTGCCGACACAAGGGCCAGAAGTCTACTGCCCCTGCTCTACCTCTCCCTCCTCCGCGCTGCTGCTTTTTTTTTTTTTTTTGGCCCACTCTTTCTCTCTGACTGCCTGCCGCCTTCTATCTATCTCTCTCTCTGTCTTTCTCCCTCTCTGTCTCCCTATCTCTCTTTCTGTCTCTCTTTCCTGGCTAGCACAGACTATTAGCCGAGGGAAGGGCATAATGGCCACACTCTATCAGCGCTCTCTGATGGATGCCATGGCCTGCCCAATGAATGGATGCATTAATAAACATGAGCCATTGCCAGGGCGAGATGTTTTCAGATCATAACCCCCCCACACACCCCACCTCATAGTCACTAGCCACTGAGGACTCCTCAGAATGCGTTCAGTAGGACCCACCTCCCACCCACAACCCCCCCCCCCCCAGCACCTCTATTTTCTATCATGAGGTTATAGTGCTTTGTTTACATTTGTTTTTATTTGGTTTTAAATCACAACAAGAGTGAAATATATTTTGACTATTGTGTAGTTTCCTAGAGAACGCTTTCATTTTCCTGTGTTCGAGAATCCCTCTTACCGTAGTCACTTCTTGCGCTTTATTGCTTCCACAAGTGCCCAGCACTCGAACACTGGCAGAACATGTGCTTCTGTCTCTCTCACTCTCTCCCTCTCTCACTCTGGCTCTCTCTCACTCTCTCTCTCCCCTTCTCTTTCTTTCTCTCTTTCTCTCTCTCACTTATTGCTGTTATTTTGTCACTGAGCTGATGAGCAACATCAAAAGACACTGGCTGGGCCCAAAATGCAAAAAAAAAAAAAAAATGGCTGCCTCTCTGTTGTCTTAACCATAATTACGATGTGGCAGTTAAGCCGAGGCTACAGCTGAGGGATTGGAGTTTAAAGCAGGGGCTTTGGTGCAAAAAATGCATTTATGGGCCTTTGTGCTGCTCCTCATTATGTGTGGGGCCGATTCATTAAGTAATTGGTTTGCAGTTGTTTACATGAGTATTAAGGCTCCCTATTCAGCAGCCTTTGAGAGATACATTGTGCAAATGTTGCATGTTATGAATGCCCAATGGGAGGCGGGGGGCCAGGCCTATTGGCCAAACACTGCACTCGGCTGAAAGGAGCAGAGAAAAGCGGCGGGCGCTGCTTTGCATAGCAATGACTCGGCCCTTAATAAGCTTTCCAGATTAAATACATGCAGTCCATACAAGATGCAAGAGATACTCTTAACACATTTATATGTGCTCATTTCACTATTATGCCACTGGAGAGAATTGGGGTCTTTCATATTCCTCTTACAACAACCCCCCCCCAGCTCTCTGCCAGCCCTGAATATTGCTGCGAGATACTTTTTATAGAGCAGTTTAGCTTTTTGTTTTTTTTTGTTTTTTTCACGGGTCCTGTATTTGCTAATGACAGTGGAAGCAGACAGATCAGCTACAGTTTATTAAGGACGGGCCATTCGAAATCTTTGGCCGGCATTGGGACGGGTGAAGCGACAGCGCTTTGTGCTCGAGTGTGGATGAAAGGCATGATGCTGGACGGAGAGAGTTGGAATAAGCAGCTGCACTCCATGTAAAGACCACTTGTTCCCCTTCTTTTGTTTAGGGGTGCATGCCACAGCTTCCTCCTCTCCTGCTGCTATTGTGTTCTCTGCTACTGTAGGCATGTGCTCTGGCTCTGAGAGCTGCATCATGTGTTGGTTGTTTATTTATTTTAGTTAGTTATTTATTTATTGTAGAAAATTCCAGGTCGTGGTGTGAATGCAGTGAGGTGGAGGCTCAGGGTTATTCGTTTTTCAAGAGTATTTTTTGTTTGCAGTGTAAACTGTTTGAGACACGCACACTTGCTCTGCAGTGAGTTGTGTGGCTGCGGGTGGGGAAACAGGAGGTAATGCTTACACACACAAACACACTTTCTAACAATAGTCCTCCTGACCCATCAGCTAGACACTTGTGAATTAGTGGGTGTGAGAGAGAGGGAGAGAGAGAGGGAGAGAGAGAGGGAGAGGGAGAGAGAGAGAGAGAGGGAGAGAGAGAGGGAGAGAGAGAGGGAGAGAGAGAGGGAGAGAGAGAGGGAGAGAGAGAGGGAGAGAGAGAGGGAGAGAGAGAGAGAGAGAGAGGTTTGTGGCAGCATGTATCAGTAGCAGCCAGTGGGGGTCACTCTGCTTCTTTGTAGTCTGTGCTGCCACTTGGCAAAGTAAACCCAGTGTAGTATTTATTTGTTTTATTGATAGTTTTTCTTTTACATTTTCCTCTTGGCAGTAAAAGCTTAACAACATACATTTCTTGTATTGTATTAATATCTTGCTTAAAATATATCAATAACTTGATTCATGATTTCTTGCTGCACTCCATATACATATAAGGAAAAAAACCCTTAGGCTAATAGTCCTTTTACACTGAGCGAACAATTGAACAATTCAAATGATTGTAGTGTATATACTCTGAACAAAAATATTACACTGAAAATAAAAAAGAATCTGTAGAAAATCAAATTCTTGTAACCAAGGAACGATGGAAAACAATGAGAAGATAACTCCAGACACAAAGATGGTAGTTGACAGACACTAACCGGAAGTAAACAGGTATGTTGCTCAGAAGTGGGTTTACATTATGCTATGTTGTGCGAGTACTGTTTTGGATGATAACTGTAAGTACTGGACTGCCTCAGGGATATACAGTTTTAGAGAAAATCATATTTAAAAGCTATGTATCTGGTGAGTAAGCATTTTGGTTAGAAGTACTCTAATATTGAAATAACTAACAAAAATACTAATAACATAAGTAGTGAAATGACAAATCTGTATCAACCAACCAACCCTCTCCTCATGACAGCCCAGTTTTTTTGCAGTTTCCATAAAATACCTGGTTTGGCTCATTCAGTGCTTCATTATGTTAAGTCAAGAGTGCTAGCTGACTTTGACAAATCCATGCAATTGTTGGAAGCATTAAGGAGAAGCTTTGTTTTTCAATAAGCTCACAAGATATGTATGTATTCTAATGTTATACAGTGTTTCAGTTGTGGCAGAAGCAGTTTGCTTAGGTCCCTAAGACATTTGCAAAATACTGTGTGTATATATATCACAGTACTGTACAGTATGCTGTTTTCTGAACATATCATGTACACCATTAGTACTCTTGTAAAGCACTGACCAACTTCATGTTTCATTATAAAGGGAGCAAAATTAGTACTTTAACTGGATTTGGTGCAACATAAAATGTACAAATTATGAATACAAATCACTGCATTAACAGATTTTGATAGTATTTTCTAGCTGTACTGGTTAATATTTCTGAAACAAAATTGTAAAAATAGAAATGATATTTCTGTCATATTGTTATAGATAGATAGATAGATAGAGAGAAAGATAGTACAACTAAAAATGGTCTGAATTTGCTTGAAAATATCTTTTAAACTTTACATTTATTACATTTCTCTTGAAATTTTACAATTTTGCATAATATGTGTAATAATGAAAATGTATTATAAACTTATGTTATTATCATTATCAAGGAATTTTCACACAATGTAAAGCTATTTTCCAATAAATAAATAATGAGATGAGGTTTTAACCCCACAACAAGATCCATCTGATTGTTAACAACTTAACATTCTGCATGGTGTCATGGATACTTTATTCTTTTCACTATTTACTTATGTTTACCTATTCTAAGTTTGTCTGTTCAATAACAGTGTAAAACGATGAGCACGTTCATTATTCAAACTGAGAATAAGCCAGCTCCAGGATGTGCTGTATGACCTGTACCCATTGAAACAACATGGAGCTCCACTGTGGCACTTAACCGTCCCCTCTCCTCCTGCAGTTCTTCTGCTCAGCCAGCAGAGGGCAGTCATATTTAGGCTTGCCAAGGCAGAGTGCACGGGTTCCATGCCGTGGCACATAGAGGGCGCTCGGGCTGCTCTTCTGCCAGTCATTACCTCATTGCGAGCCCCCCGCGGCGCGCTGCGGCTGTCTAATCAATCCTAAATCAGCGCTGTTGCAGGTCAGTGCTGGGATGAGTGTAGGAGGAGGTGAGAATGGTGGCGCTGCCTCATTTTTGCACCCTTACACAAACATTGTTCCAGAGTGCATATGCTATTAGCATTTTTGTGTGGGTGGTAGATGTTATTTATTTATTTATTTATTTATTTATTTATTTATTTATAAGCCAGGTAAATAAAGGGAGCTGTCCTTAACCACTCATTTTAATAATGACTGTCAGTTTGAAATGATTCTTGACCTGCTTCGCTGAGATGCAAATTCTTTTGTCATGCCTTATCGTATCTCAATGAGACAGTCTCTTCTCTTTTTTTCTTGTTTTCCTTCTTGCTTGCTTCTTATCCTTACTTTTCTGCCACCATATATTTGTGTTAACACGTCTTAGGAGAGCTGTACTTAAGTGAATTGAGTGATGTCTAGTAATGAACAAAGCTCAGGGAACACTTGTTTCTTTCTTTTTGAACACAATATCAGAGCAGAAAAACCGTTCTCCTCTCCCATAACCTTTCATTGTGTTTAATCACACAACTTTAACCGTGTGAGATCAGTGGCTTTATAAAAATGACTGCCCAGATGCTGTGCATAGAATGCCGTCTATTTACATGCATCACAGTGAGCCGTCAGTCTTTTATTCTCAGTTCAAATTCAAACAGCAACCCACACACGCCATATATTAATGTATAAACCGCTCGCATGGAAATGAACAGGGGCACTCTGCGTCCGACATCACAAATACCCCCAAATGCACAAAACAATGTGCAACAGTGAGGATGGGGGGAGAAAAAAACAAGCACCATAGCGGAGGCAAAAAAGAGGTTTCCGTCAAAGTGGTAATTTGCATCATTTTACACATTACATTCACCTCTGTGTATGAGACTCAGCCAAACAGTCGCCGGTCCAGTCTTACATATTCAGATTCGTTGCCTCAATTAAGTGAACCTCAGCGCAAGATGAACTGGCATAAATGTTTATGGAAATGGAATATTAGACTGGAGGGGTCAGTGGCATCCGCAGCTCTCTATGGTAATCGTGTCTTGAAATCAGACCCGTCCCTGTCTGAAGAGCAGCATCTGATGGAGCGTTCCCGTGGCACGCAAGTTACATAAAAGAATAGCCCAATTTGCGCCCTGAAACATGGATTTATTATTGTGCTTGTTATGGCTATAGAGAAAAACGGCTCACATGTTGTTGTGGATTTTCTAGCAGTTTAACGGAATGGCGGTTGCAAATTTTACCTTGGATTTGTAGTGGAACGCAAAGGATTTTATCTCTTTTACCTTGCTGCATTGTTTTAGTGTTTGCGTTAGGCCATTGCTAAAAGGAAAATTGCAGAACTGTTCAATGGTCTGTTTGCAGTGCAATTACAGTCCTGCACGTGAATGTGAAACTTAGATACCCCATATGTCTGGCATATTGTATAATTTGTTGTAATACGTGTGATGGTATTCTTTCCTAAACTGGATATACTTTTAAACAGTACTGTAAAATAGACTTGTAAATATGTAAAGTCATTCATCTAGGCTTAAGTTGTTTAGAAATATCAAAAAAACACATTGACATTAAAACAAATAAACAATGCATTGTGATTAGACCTGTGTGAGTTAGTCAGCTCAACCATTTTCAAAGCTCTCTTCAAAGAAGTACTAACAGCTACCGTCCAGTACCTGTTTCAGCTAATTAGTCCTAATCAGCTGAGCTACTGGTGAAATTGAACAGATCAGTGCAATGAGAGTGCAGGGAGAAGAAGGGAAGCAAGCCTGTGTTCTTCTAACTGTATACTTCTAAGCAGTATTATTAACATTTCCAAAAACAAACAAAGAAATATTATGTTTTACTGTGTGATTATGATTACTTGTATTTAGTTTAATGTTGCAAAAACAGACCTGCTACCAAGATAAGTTTTAAACATTTAACATCAGACTAATATAATATTTTTATAATATTTTATTATATAAATTATTGCTCAGTTTGCATGTTTTGATGTGAGTTTGAAGTTAAAATCACTTACCACATCCTCTCCAGGGAACTTTTAACATGACATTTTCTCCCAAAAAAAAATATGTGATTTCATATTTATGTACTAGTTTAATATATTAGGAAATAATATAGCATATCATGTAATCATAAATATACTAACATCATAATGCAGTATGCTACATCTTATGTTTTATTTTGTTTTGCAGTATGTTAACCCCAGCCGATAAACAGCAGTTGTGCAGTAATGTGCAGAAATGTTCTGTGTGTAAAGGATGTGTTAACTTATTTTTACGGCGTGTGAAACATGAATGTGCTTTGGTCCTCTCTGTAGAAATGGGCCATAATGCTGTCTGCTTACTATATAACATGCTATACATTTGTGTTTTTAAGGGTTTAAATATTTCAGTATTTCAGTAAATTGGCTTTTTGCTATCACCATTAATAAAAGTTTTCTATAATATATTTTGTTTTTGTTTGATTTCCATCATGTGTATCAAGGTTAGTGTTAAAAAAAAATAACTTTATTTGTCTCTTTGCATGTGCACTTGCATTTATTACATTGTAAAGGCCTTGCTGAGATATTCAGAGCTAAACTGGACCATAACTAGTTCATTTTACTGAATAACCCCCCACAGAATATACCATGGGCTTTATTTATGACATGACCCTTTTAGTCTGGAAAGCAGATGATTTACTTTAGCCTTGACACTGTGTCCTGTTGGTTTACTGTTGGACAAGTGATGAAGCCAGGGATTATTTTTTCTCTTCCTGTGTCCCTAAACAAGCCAGTAGACATTGGTCAAAGCTGCAGCTGTAAATAGACTGACCACATACATCAATATGTATTTACTTCTATACACATGTGACAGACATATAAAGATAGTTTACACTACGGATAGCTCTACATAGCTCGTCTTGCCAGGGCCAAGGACAAGCACAGTTGATTGAGTTTGTGCAATATGAGCGAACACATACATCTAGACTGATGTATGTCACTCTTTTCTGTTGATCAGCACAGTTTTGTAAACCATGCAGTTCTTTTCCCGCTTGCTTGGAGAAGGTTTACTAGCTATGAACACAAAAGACGACAGAAAAGGACAGAATAAACAATATGGATATACAATAACGCAGAGGACGCTGATAAAGATGAAGCCGAAGACGACATTGTTAAGAGCTGAATAGGCGCTGTGCTGATGTAAATTGAAGAGGAAGCCTGTATGAAAAGTAGCTTGGGCTCTTGCATATGCATTGCTTCAGATCAAAGGCTTGCCAGGGGTCACTCATTTACATAGAGATATCACTGATGCTATGGGAACCCAGCAACCCTGCGCTCAGATCACTTATGAATAAAGAGGGCCTTGACTAGGTCCTTCAGCACAATTAGAAAAGGAGTCAAGGAAGTTTATTTGGCCACTCGGCCCATCTGAAAACGGTCTTAGCAGAGAAATGGCGCTCCTCTGGGTTCTGCCTAAGTAACCGAAAAGAAATGAATGTTATCAGGTTTTGATTAGAAACTGTGGAATCTGTGGAATGTAAAATATCATGACTGCTGTAACAAAACCGCTGAAATGGTAACTACAAAAGAAGTTCTTTACTTTAATGTTTGTAAATGTCATGAGGTTTTATTCTAGGTTATTCCATTCTTTATAAATGTTTGCACCGTGTATTGATGTTTTCAGATGGTGTTAAAAAAAAATTAATTAGCAAGGTTGCAATGAAATGAAAATGTTT
Source organism: Megaleporinus macrocephalus (assembly GCA_021613375.1). Lineage (NCBI taxonomy): Eukaryota > Metazoa > Chordata > Actinopteri > Characiformes > Anostomidae > Megaleporinus > Megaleporinus macrocephalus. The sequence goes on from CM038712.1 coordinate 35,322,065, forward strand.
CTAATTTGACAACCACGTTCCTGTCAGGGTGCTTATGTGACAAAAACAATGATGTTGCATCATTTTGCCTCGTACACCTTTGCGCTGCGATTACCCGATCTTTTATTTTGTTGAATATATCCGTTAATTACTCTGCAGATTAGTTAACACCTGCTCTTATTGCCAAGGTCTTTAGACTTCTCATGAAACATCAGCTTTAATAACCTGGCCTTCATGTCGTCTATAAAGAAATGCCTATACGGATCTGCTTGTGACCATTCATGTTTCTTTACAGGAGGGATCCCACGAGCAAAGTCAAGGCTTTCTCTGCTGTTCAGTCCAAAGGTAAGACTTATTAGGACTAATTAAAGTTAATTAAAATTAATTGAGAGCTTTACAGCATATCGTCTATGTACTAAAACACAGAATATAGCACTGCATTTTTTTCACGTGCTTATAAGTATTCTCTTTTACATGCTGCTGGTGTTCTTTTACAAAGTAACCTCTGCAGAACAACCATATTTTATTTTTTAGTCATTATTTATTTTTAGTCATTTTTAGGCACACTGTAAATATACATGCGTTGCACCAGTTAAAGCAAATTAGCTTGGTGAATGGAACTAATTGTTATTATACAAATACAAAGGGGTACAGTGTAATGAATCATTTTCGGGTTATCTCTCTGGTGCATATACATAAAGACAATAGCATGAGTGCACATGTACGTGTACTAGTAGGATGACACTAAAACAGTAAATAGATAACAAGTACAGAAACAATAAACTGACAATACAATAAATAGACAATAGACAATAAACACAGAGTAAACTAGAGTCAGAGAAATGTTGTGGTGCATAGAAGTGTGCGCGCATATATGGAGAATATGTGCAACAATGCATCAGTAGTAAACCCAGCCGGCTAGTGTACGGTAGCGAGAACACGAGCTGTTTAAGTCATCTTGGCATTTATTTGATTAACATTTGATTTGAAGAAAACATCTGCAAAAATATTTGTTACATAAATAAATACAATCTTAAATACAAGGTATACATTTTTGGGCTGAAAATTAAAGTGCAGAGCATGTGAGTACCAAAACAGGCTGATAATATGTTATATACCTAATGACCTATTGTATTGTCTTTATTCGTATTAATTGTAATATAATATAAATAGTGTTTTTTATTTTAGCTTTTCACATATGTTTTTTTAGTTGCCTAAAATTTTTGCATATAAAAGGAAATATTTAAAACCAAAGAAGATGCATTTGCATTGTGTACGTGGTGGCAGTTGTCATTGATCTGAAACACAAAAATCAGTGGTTGAATTGAACAATCAGGTGTGCTTCTTCTTTTAGCTGTATACAATAAAAAAAATGGGTCTTACTTGTATATTTCCATCCAGTACCCAGCAATGTTAAATATTTTAGTTAGTCTATTTATTTAAACAACAAAAGCCTATTTTAAATCTATAGTATATGTATTTTGCTGCACGAGTGCTCATTTTCAGTGGAGTACTTCATACTTTACCAAGAGACAAGAGCATTAATGTAGCTAAATATAATAACTGATAAACCACATATATTAGTCCTGAACAAATATTTATGAGTACTTTTAATACAAATTACAGCACTTACATCATTATTTCAGTACTAGATTAATTGTGTGCTGTTTTTCTTTGTTTCCTCAGCGTTTTGGGGTGATTCAGACGACACCAACTCTGAAATTGAAATGGCCTTACGTCCTCGGTCCCACAATGCCAGTAACGATGACTTTGACGACTTTTACGATTAAGTTTTCTTTCACGAGAGCTTATTCTGCCAGTGTCGGTTTTAGTCATCTGTCCATGTGCTGTAATGAACTGCCTTTTTTCTTTTTCTGCAAAATAAAAAAAATGTAAAGGAGAAATAATATTAATGTTTCATGAAAACAAATAAGGGGAGACCTCTTTATTGTGGGCAAAGAATGTGGAGAGTTTTCAAAACATGATGGTGTTAACCCTGCTTGAGTCTCTTTAACTGAACAACACTTGGGCCTGGTTGAAATAGATTAAACTTGGTTTTTAAAGTGATTCCTTTGCTCTGCGGTGAATATTATGCATTTCAGATGTTGCAGGCATCTCAACACATTTTAGCGTCAGAGAGTTGGAGTGGAATGTTGTGAGTCAACTCCTCTGAAAAGCCCGAGCACAATGGCCTCTCTGGATGCTGCTGAAATACCTTTGAACTCGCTCAAGTACCTGTGGCCCATTTAGAAGGACAAAATGCGCCGCGCTCATCTCAATATAGAAACAAATGCTCTCTATATTTGTAGTGGCAAAAGAACAATATTTGATGGCTTAACACAACAATGTATTCCAGTCTGCAGACTTTCCTTTTGATCAAATATGAAATTTAACTATTTAAATTATAGAACATTTAACCCATGCGTTTGTACTGTTTTAGTACTTGTTCTTGGTGTCTCTTTGTTGCCGTCACAGCCAGCGCTATAGCTAACAGTGACTTCAGGGCCGCTTATTGTCTTTGTTGTGTTATTTTCTATTGTATGTAAATCTGTAGCATAAACTTTTAGAATGTTACTAATATTTGTTAATGTGGTAAACTGGCTGCAATAATCTGTTTGTTGTCGACAGTTTTCTCTTACTAGCAGTTGTTTAGTTAAATTAGAAAATATACATTTATGATACAATAGGGATTCCAAAAAAAGCCAGTCTGGCTTTGAGTAATGTCATTATTGTAATAGTGGGCGTTTTTTTTCTTTCTCTTGTTATTTATTTATTTATTTATTTTTTTAAAGCAGCTAATCAGCGATAATAAGTGCAACCATTTTAATGGACCTGAAAATAACAGCACACACGAACTGATATCCGGAACGGTTTTCCCCGACCATCAATATTCCACATCACCTGTGACTTGCATCTGGAGGGGTGGGAGTATTATGTCTGCCTCACAATCCTTTGCTGCTTCTAAGTTCATTTGTTTTTATCAGCACGGAAATATATTTAGCATGCACAAAAGGTACGGAATCCTGTAATAATATAAAAGCACTGGCATTCAGTCCATCAGTAGGATTCCATTAGTCAGCTTTTAGGTGACTTTATGAGGCTGAACCTGCTAAAGTAGGACTCCACACTCATTAGCAGTAATGGCTGTAGCCAGCCTTGACCCCGGAGCGGCGCATACACCAAAACCCTGTCTGCATCATTTGGAGTTTGCTAAAAAGCTCCCCTCACGTAATGTCTATGTTAAGGATCATGTCAACAGATACTTGTGTGGTGGAAGATAGCGCTCTGCGAGAGTAACGTTGTGCTTATCTCTAACAACACAATAAACTTTTTTTAAAGCAGCTTTTTGCTTCAAGCAGTTTAGCCTGGGAAGCAGTGTACCGGCACAGACATCTCTGAATTTGTGGAATGCAAGTGATATGATGGCCAGCATTACTCTGTTGATCATCCACAGTTTTATTCTTTTCTGAACGTAGACCTTGAATAGTCAACCAACAAGTGACTCCTTTCTAAAGTACGCTGGTTTTCTGCTGTTTAAAAAATTGAGACCTCTTTTCTTAAACCACTCTTTTTTTGGGTTTTGTTTTTCTGCTAAAGTGGAAACGTACTCCACTCATTGAAATACAAGCAGATGTTCAAGTTCAGCATTGATGGATGTAGTGCCATCAAACATACTAGGCTCATATGACAAGAAGCTTTAGTTTGGGCATATTTTCATTCAAATTTGCGTGCATCTAGGCACAACACGCTCTATTATAGCCCTCCGCAGTGAAAACCAAGCATTCGAGTCTTTTGCAGCAGCAACTCAGACAATAAAAGAAAGGAAGACTCAGATGAAAGCAAGTAGGGAAGTTAAACACTCTCATTAACAATGATATGGCAGCATTGTGCCATTTGCATATTGCATGTTTGTGTAATTTATTCTCGCTTGTTGGGCAAGTTGAAGTTTGAAGTGTGTACCTTCCATTCTCCCCCTCTCCACTTTTATTTTTATCAGGGAATAATGATTTAAAACAAGGTCATTTGATCTTCTGTTTCAATGGGCCTTAATTAAATATTCATTCATGCAGCTATGGTTTCTCTGACGGGGTTTCTGAGGGAGTGCAGCGAAGACACAAAGGGGAAGCTTTTTGTTATTCAAGCCTACATGAGCTTTCGGGAAGATCCAGACGTATGTGGATGATTCCACAAACGATTTGGGGTAGTACATCTACCCATTCGCTACGTTATATACTGATATATACTGAGTATCTTAGCAAGAACGCATTCATGTCATGATGTTAAAAGAAAAGTTGCAGTACATGCAGTATACGACCAGGCAATAAGGCAGGTATATTTACCTGACTACACTCCTGTAAAGGGCTTGACTGGTGCTGAGTGACCAAAAACTGAGAGTAAATGTACTTACCCAATGTGACTCATTTAGAAGTTGAAAGAATATAGTGGAGATTTCAGTTTGGGAGTGAATTAGGCATCCATGATTAAGACATATTACTGTATGCTCAATGCATTCAGCTATCTGGAGTCCTGCCATTAAAATGGGACTTGATTCAGCAAGAATCTGAAAGAGCTGGGGTACAATAAGCACATTTGCACATGAATGGTGCATGTGAAAGCAGAGTGAGGGTGGACGAAGGTCTGCGTGCACCGAGGTCTGCTCCGGTCTCTGTGTCCAGGTGAGGTCCGCCCACTCAAAGGCCGTGATATGAGCCCAGATTCAGTATGAATGCTAATTATTAGGGGGTATAAATCTCCGACCTGATTTAATTATGTATCTTTAGGCAACAATTCTGTGCACCTTAAAAAAATCCAAATAGGGTTATTTTAGCACTGTTTAGAATTATTCTTAAAATATATTGAAAATACAAATGTGACTGGATGAGCTAGTTACAGGTTTCTAATAACAACAGTAATTAAGCATAAAAACAGTGCTCTGAATACTTCACAGGGTTTTTATCTTTGAAAATGGCCTGAAATGGTTTGACCAAATAATGATTAGAATCAATTGTGCAGCTGAACCACCACCTTTGGATTAATTCATCACAATAAAAAGATAATTTACACACAATATATTTATGAATATATTTTCGCTGTTCTGATCCAGAGAATGGATCCAGATCATGCACAGTGCTAAACTGCCATAGGCTAAATGAGTTTCTGTGATATCACAAAAAATACATTCAAAACAGTTTTGTGGCTTAATTTCCACACATGGACTGCGGAGTGAATGTAGAAAACTTCAAATTTTTAAAAATGTTTACACATTCCTTAATGTGAAGAAAATAGGACTTCTAACTCCACAAGACCAAGTAGACTATGGTCCAAAAAGCATCTGTAGCTGTCAAGAAGCTGTTACTCGGAAAAGGCAAAAATACATTTTCAAACAACAAATCTGATGAGGTTTTCAGAACAGTGGACTGACCACCCCAGATCTCAGTCCAGATCTCAGTCCAGATCTCAGCATCACTGAGTGTGTTTGGAATTACTTGGACTGTGAGAATCTAAACCCATTTTTAAAACCCATTTTAAAAATAATGAATTTTGGCAGTGCAGAGAAATATTCCTGCAGAAACTGAAATTAGACTAATACTGAAACATTTCATATTCAGTTATTGAGACCTTTATCTAATTTACTTAATGGATGTTTTGACTGATAATGAAATAAATGAAAGCTGGTCTCTGACTTTTGCACAGTGCTGTAGGCCAAACTTGTTATGGAAGAAAAAGCAAGTAACCTCACTTTAGAAAACTAAATCCTGTGAACAAACTCACTAGCACAGGCTTTCCTTGTGGATCACTTGTCTTAGCATAAATAGGTTGTGAAGCTAAACTGTGGAACAAAACGAATCGCTCAAGATAAACCATGCTGTGAGATCTTTGAAGGCGTCTCTGCTCTAGACCGCTGGGCCCCTGCGTCTAATGCACAAAATCAAATTATAATTAACCACATTTAAGTTGGAGCAGCAAGTCCCTCCTTATAGGTTTTCCTCTGATCTCTATGTTTCTCCCCCCTCATGCCCATGGAGTAATTAATATGGGGAGGCATCATGCTCGGCAAATTCCTATGAGATGGGCCTGCTAAAGCTGTTAAAGCCAAGAGGCTGAATTAGTATTCATGCAGGTTTTCCTGCTACAAGTCCCCTCTCCCACTGGGAGTGAAGGCTAGATTGGGTAGACAGACAACGTTCATCCTTGATTATGTGAGCAGAATGCCACTGAGCAGTATCAGCGTAGAGGGAAAAAATGTTCCTTAGGCAGCAAATCAATTTCTGTGATATGCTTAATGGAACAATAGTGTGATTCTTTAACCCCACATGCATCGAGGGGGGGGCAAAATAAGAGAGATGTTTAGAGTTTGCATGATTGCTGGCCATTACCTACGGCAGAGTTTCTGCATGAGTTAATAACTATTTAGGTCAAAAATATTCATATTTCATGATTCTACTTTATAAACAATGGCTTTAATGTATTGGCCATGTCTTTGTCCTGTCGATTAGTCCACACTATAAAGCCAGCCATTATTGAGAATGAAAATGGTTCACCTGAAAGTTTTTCCGCTAGGAGGTTCAAAAAGTTCCTTTACTAATTGACAGTTGAATGTTCTACCTGTAATGATGTTTGCACCCTCTCATCCATACGTGTACACATGTACAGCCTAAGTGCTATTATTTCAAGCATGATGTGGTGTAGCACTGACAAAATACAATTTCAAAGTCATTATTCAAACGTAAGCAAATTTGTGACATTTGTACACAAATAACAGGTTCTCTTCATTTGAGGGTAGCTTCCATTGAAGTACATGTTTAGACCACTCTGTGGAGGATTGGATCTACTTATCAGAGGCTTTTGCACTTGTGGATCTCAAGTGAACGCTGTCACTAAAGGAAGTCAGACATATTACATATTACAATTACTAAGAAATGTAAAATTACACATAAGAATTTCACTTAAAATATGTGGATACACTTTGTAATGGAAAAAATGCATTTAATTGGAAAAGAAAGCAAAATCTAAGCATTTTCACAAGTGGTCACAGACTTTTAAACCCCACTGTATGTGTTTCAAATTGTCTGTAAAAATAACAGAAAGACATAGACTCATCTGAATTTACCAATAACATTTAGAATAACAGGCTTAGCCATTTGTCAAAGCTACTGTGAACTAATACTTCAAATGTCATTTTTTTTAGTCAGGGTGTTAAATGTAAATATATATATATATATATATATATATATATATATATATATATATATATATATATATATATATATATATATATATATATATGAAAACCAATTTTTTTCGCTCACCTTTTAAAAATAAAAGAGTTTGAAGCAGTATGTAAACTCATTAAAGTTTAAACACACTTATTTACTTGGAAAGTTTATGAGTGGAGCTAGAAATAGTGTAAATCATTCAACAGTGGAGAACATTAGTCAAATGAAACCATCACAGAATCACAGAATTACAATCAGATAAAAGTTGTCATCTGAATGACCGGCATTTCATCAAAAAACAAACAAACAAACAAACAGAATACACTAGCTTCCCAAAATGACTGTCTAAACCAAGAGTAGCTAAGTTAGAACTTGCAGCGCTTTCATTATTATTACTTTATTGCTGTTGTTTGTGCATTGTTCTTTTTTCAACTCCACTTGCCATATAGTTACACTTTGTAGTTCTGCAATTACAAACTATAGTCCATCTGTTTCTCGGCATACTTCAATGATCAGGACTCACAAGTACTATTTTGGTGGCAGATCATTCTCAGCATTATACTGATGCTGACTTGGTGATGTGCTAGGAGTTCTTGCTGCTGAAGTTATTAAACACCCCATCGTCACTGCTGGACTGAAAGTAGTCCACCAACCAAAAATATCCAACCATCAGTGTCAAAAAAGAGGAAAGGATTATCAACCTAAACTGTGCAGAAACAGACAAGCTACTGTCTTTCACTTTACATCTACAAGGTGGACCAGCAAGGTAGGCATGCCTATTAGAGAGGACAGTGAGTGGACACAGTGTTAAAAAATCTCCAGCAGCACTCCTGTGACTGATCCACTGCTGAGAAAATTCCCCCACCCAAATAATACCTGCTCTGTGGTGGTCCTTTAGGGGTTCTGATAATTAAAGAATGGGGAAAAAGAGCTAAAAGTATATAGCAAAACAGATGGCCAGTCTGTAATTGTACATCTTTAAAACTGATAAAATAGGCAGTAAGTGTAGACACGAGAATGTGTAATTGAAGAAGTGGCTGGCTGTTGAGGTTAAAAAGAGTGTTTCAGCCTTGAATGATGCACAATACAGGGCAGGAAGTCAGAGTAGAGGTAACATACCTCTATCCAACTTGAAGGCACAGCATTTTAATACTAGAGGATAAAGAGAGGCTAGAAAACATGAACATGTATATCAATTATGACTGGTTTTAGTAATAATTTAGGGGGACAAAATGCCAGAAAAATAGAAGTATTTGGGCCCATCAAGCACATAATAGCCCAAATACAGGCCTACACAGCATTCTGAATGGACGTTTTCCTTTGATAGGAAAATGTAGTCTGGACTAGGGCTAATCCTTGTCAACAAACAGCTCCCAGACTGCACTATAGATTATAAATCCAGTGTGCATGCTCACTTAACCAGTTTATTGATCAACTGTTTCATGTCTGCTGTTGATGAAAGAACCCAGGTTGACCTAGCTGTCTTTGAGCCTTCTACAGAACCTCTGCTGCCTGCGCTATTCTTGAGCTGACCTTACCTGCTTTCTTGTCAAGAAGCCTGGCCCCGGATCATGAGTTCTGACTTCCCATCGTGTAATTAAGCCAGCGCAGTGTCTTATTAGAGCCTGTTCGGCAATCTGTCAGTAGCTAATTCACTGCTCGCTGCATGCAGGGCCACAGCGCTGGCACCTTATGCTCTATGATTGAAGGCAATCTCCAGGGATGGACAGAATTATTCATCATCTCGTCCTGTGGATAGAGGAAAGATCGGCTGTCTTGTTTCTTTCTGCCTGTCACATATCCACCGACTCGCTGAATACCCAATACAGCATCAAATGATCTGAAGAGGTGATACTTCTCATTTCACCCAGAAGAGAAGCTCAACTTATTTCCTCCCAGTGTGTGTGTGCGTGTGTTTCTCTTCTCACATATTCAAACCCCAGTTCATAACCTGCTGTTACCTCCATAACATTTCACTTCATCCCTCTTTGTCTATCTTACCTTCGGGAATACAAATGTTTATAGACTGCAGGCTGTGGGCTCCATCTGGGCCAGAAGAAGTCACATTACGGTAATCTCTGCCTGGATTAAATCTGTTGTTCATGGAGATGTTAACAAAGGTGATAAAACAAGATTAGCCAAGACACACAGTGTGGGGATTGTAGAGTGTGTTCTTATTAGCATGCACTGTGCTCTGGAGAGGAGAGCAGGCTCAAAGCTTCTCATGGGGGGAACAGGGTTCAGCCATTAGCATGAATGGGAAATGCTAATGCTGAGTCTCAGACACCTGCTCCCCAACTGTTTATATACTGATGAAGCATGGGGAAAGATTCCAGCCCAGAGCAACACTGTGTTTTAAGACAGTAAAGATATTTCAAGTAACAGGTGACAGTTGGACATCAGCAACAGTTTAGTAAAAGTATGTACTTTGCAGTTTAGTTAGACTCTAAAATCCTTCATAGGTGTAGATTCTTGATTCAGAACCTAGCATCATGTGGATCTGTGACTACATGTAATGTCTGTTTTAGGAAGGTGAACAACTTACTGTTCAAAAACCACCTTGAAATGACAGGACTTGTTCACCATGCCTTGCCCACCAATGTATTCTTCCGTATGAATAGGTTGGGCAATCCATACAAAACATGGGCAGAAAACCATAATTAATCTCACGTTCATACTAAAACTCCAAAAATACTGTCATTTTAAGTAAAAGTAAACAAAGTAATTGAGAGCGGTTTAGTGTGAAATGTGTCATTCTAGAGAAACCTACTGAGTCAGGATTGTTCACATCTGTTGGTGTAGGAATCAAACATTTGAAAACTTTAATGCCGTTAGAAGCTCCTTCACATGAAGCTCTCATATAATAGGGTTAGGAATACACTTCACATTGTTTTCCGTTACTTTTGAGGAAAGGTTTTGGCCTAAATGTATTTGTTTTAAAGCCACTCCTGGTGGAGAGGTATATACAGAGTGCTGTAGGACAAAACAACTATTTACCATTATCAGCATCACATGTCGCTACTGTCAAACCAATCTATGTATCCCCAGTAGAGCCACACATATTTTTTTTGTATGTAATTTTGGATGATTTTTTTGGTTCCAGATACAAGGTGTTATTTTAAATATATTGATAATCAGAGATCATAGCACATTTCCTTACTATCTGTTAGTATATAACATTTCTTTAAAAAGCACAGCTGTTGTGGATCGTTAAATAATCACAACACATCAAGCATATAACTATGCTTTATTTGATTGATCATGTCATTGTTTTTTTTTTAATTCTATAGCCCTGGAGTAGCAACTGCAAAAAAAAATGTGGTCACCCTTTAACTTAAGCCTAACATAAGAAAACAGTTGTTGTGATGATGACTACGTGAATATCTGAGCAGAGTATGGACAAAGCAAATCTGAATTCTGGAATTAAACTGGTAAACAATAAAGTATAGCTAAGCTTGGAATAATATACTCTCTCTTTTTCACGCCACTAAGTACTTGAGTAGCAGGTATATCTTACAATTTTCATGATGATGACATGAAGATGTGTATCTTTTTACAAATTACCGAAAGAAAGATTTTGCAGAATATAATAATATAATAATAATAAAATATTTTTTATTTTATAGATAGATGAACAAAGTTACCTTTAAACAGTGCTGATATATGTCCATCTGATATGAGCTATTCATTCATTCCTACACTGTAAAAGTGCTTAATTGGTTCAACTAGTTCAGTTGCTTGTTACTACATAATATATATATATATTGGTTGAACCAATAAAGCACGTTTTACAGTTTAGATTCCTAGCCAAGGGCAAAATATCACCTGTTTTATGCATAACTTATTTTCATTAAGCTACAGAAAATTATTATCCATGCAAATTTTAATAAGCATGGGACACTCATTCAACCATTTCAAAGAAATAGAATATTCCTGGGACCTAAGAGGAGTACACAACTGGGTATCATCAGCATAACATTGAATGATTTGTTATGCATCCTAATAATTTGATACAGTAGGAACATACACAAAGAGAACCAAACAAACCTCTATATGGAGCCCTGAGGAACCCCAGATTTGGCTATGACAGATGTGAAAAAGTGGTCACAATAATGTATTCCTGAGATATTCCTGTAAGGTAAACCATTTGAGTGCTGTTATCATTAATATTTGCACAGTGCTCCAGACACTCAGTGTGTAAAGTATGATCCACAGAATTAAAAGCAGTGATCAAATCAAGTAAAACAAGAACAGCCACCATTATCCATTGCAAGTAATAGATCATAAGCCATTCTTAAGAGTGTAGATTCAGTACTATGCTATATTTTTGAATAAAATACCACACTAGTTGTTGATTTGTTACTGTTAGTGATAAGAGTTTATTAATTATCTACAAAAAACTGTTAAGAAAGAAATATAGTAATATTTGTGTGGTGACACTGAGGTGGGCAAAAGTCAAAAGATCTACATTTCAAAGTTCATAAAATGATATACTGTGATGAATTTTGATTAATATGACTTGGGACATTAACAACAATGCTCACTTCTGACTTCAGATGGACTTAAATATTAATGACACATAAAATTAAAGAACAGCTTTAAGGCTAACTTTTCTTATATTAACTGCTAACAGGTAGCTTAGTTGTTGTCTGATTTAAAAAGACTGTGCACTGCTCGCATGTGCAGTTCTCTACAACAACAACAAAAAAAAAATACTTATATGCATTCCATTCTTTGCTGTGCTAGGATTGAAGTTTGCACTGACTAGCTAAATAATAATCCTTTGGGATTACATAACATTGTACTGACTGACTCTAGTATTTGTAGCTTTAGCTTTTTTTAGAGTTGATTAATCTAAAGTGACAACATCTCTTAATTAAAATCACTTTCTGTATTCAATATGAAAACATGCCACTGAATTTGTTAGTCTGTTAGCGCTAGTGATATGAATGTTACCAGGCCAGTCCATGAATTGTGTTGAAAGTCTGACTTGACAAAAGACTAAAAGAAGTAGGATGTTCCTCAACAGTCAATTGTAGTCAAACAATATGCCTTTGTTTTAGCGCCATCCACAATTATTAATGTTAAGATGTGTTCTGAGGCTTCTAATGTTTTTAATAATATAGGACAACAATGCAAAAAAAATTCCAACCTTTAATTCAAGTGCCTTTATTCAGTGGTAAAAGAGCCCACGTTAAGAAATAATTATTTTACGTGAAATCATCTGTCACAGTTATCGGCACCCCTGATGTTAATACTTTGTACGACCCCCTTTTGCCAAAAAGATAACACTTTATCTTCTCCTATAACATTTCACAAGATAGGAGAATACAGAGAGAGGGATCTTTGACTATTGCTCTTTGGACAATCTCTCTACATCGAGTCCTGAGTCCTCTCCTATGCACTTTCCTCTTCAGTTCAACTCACAAATTTTTGGGTTAAGGTCTGGGAGCCATGGGAGGAGCTTGATTTTGTGTCTGGTGAACCATTTTTGTGTAGATTTGGCCTCATGTTTAGGGTCATTATCTTGCTGAAAGACCCAGAGACAACCTATCTTCAGCTTACAGGCAGAGGCCTCTAGAGTTTGAGTTCATGATGCCATGCACCCTAACAAGGGCCTTTGTAAGAGAAACAGGCCCACAGCTTCACTGACTTTCCCCCATACTTCACAGTGGACATGATTATGTTTGTAAGTGAGAAAAGGCTGCTTCCGTGCATGCCTCCCCAACAGCTTGTTGGCATGTACCTGATGGTTGTTATGGAGACTTTGTGACCCCAGGATGCTACTCTTTGATGCAATTCTCTAACATTGGAGAAATAGGCCTCTGTGTCACATCATATTTATACTCCAGGGAAACAGGAAGTGCTGAATTACTAATTAAATGTCCCTGGAGACTCTGATTAATATAATTATAAACTACAGTAGAAATGCTTCAATTACATTTATTTTATAGGAATTGTTAGGGGGCAATAATTATGAAACAGGTGATTTCATAATTAGTCAAAGATGTTTTATTCACTTTTTTTATTTACGATTTTCAGTGTGAGATTATGCTTCTGCAATAAAAAATGTATTTATTTTAAGGCTTTCAACACATCTTAATGAGGGGTGCCAGTAATTATAGAGGGAGCTGTGTATGACATTTGTTTTGTATGTGTGTGAAAAGTCACTATGTTAGAACAGATTAGGTAAAATATTTGATTGTATCATTAAGCTAAAGCAAGCATCAGGCCTTTTTGATAAGCTACAGTGATATAGTCCAGTTTGGTATTGTAGGGAAATCAACATTAACAACCTAATTCATACAATAACCCGAATTTTGGCAATGACGTAATGTTTTAGAAAGTCTAAAAAATACTGTAGAAATACTATAAAACAAGCTATAATCATATGCAAATCCTATGACCAAAGATTTACAATATATCAGATAGGCCTTGTTGTAGGTGTTTAAGAAAAGCTTTTCTGCCTCACCTCTTCTACTGTGTTATAAAAGCAATGTAGACATTGACCTCCACCCTGTTGACTTGATTTGTTAAAGGGTAAATCTCTCAGAAAGATGTGTGAAGAGCATGGGATCACTTCAAGGTCTGCCATGCTGTTTTTATTTATTGTGTTTTTAAAAAGAGGAGTAAGTGCTCTCAGCTTCCATAGCTGCCTGAATGTAAGATATACCAACTGTTTGGACAATTAGTACTTTGACATTATCATATACTTCACATAAAATGGAAGGGCCATCAATATTTCTCCATCAAATGCGAGTTATTGGCTCGCTTAATGTAATCACGTCTGCACGCTATATTGAGCTATATTAAGGAAACATAAGAATATGTAAGTGGATATAAGTAGATTTAAGTAGGTGTTTTTCCAACACCTTATTTTTCCTTACATTAAACATGAGCCTATACATATATATATATATAAACTAAATGATATATAGTTCATCTGTTTCTCTGTTCACTTTGTTACCCCCTCTTTACCCTGTTCTTCAGTGATTAGGACCCCCAAAAGATCACCACAGAGCAAATATTATTTGTGTATTATAAATTTCTGCTGCTGCAGTTTTTAAGCACCTCAGTGTCACTGCTGAACTGAGAATAGTCCCCCAACCAGCAACATCCAGCCAACAGTGTCTTGTGGGCAGCATCCTGTGACCACTGATGATGGACTAGAGGATGACCAACACAAACTCTGCAGCAACAGATGAGATGTCTCTGACTTTACATCTAGATGGTGGACCCGGAAGGTAAGAGTGTCTATATTAGAGCGAACAGTGATTGGACAGTTAGTGGACACACTGTGTCTGATCCACTAATGAATTATGAATGTAGATATGAGAAGGTGGTTTTAATGTTTTGTGTGTGTGTATATATATATATATATATATATATATATATATATATATATATATATATATATATATATATATATATATATATATATGACTTTGTTGTCTTTGTTTTGTGGAAAGATATATCAGTATAATAATAATAATAATAATAATAATAATAATAATAATAATAATAATAATAATAATAATGTTGTCTCTTGTATCACTACAGGAACATTAAGAGTTTTAATCCACAGGTAGAGCCTTATCTTAGCCACACTCCAGCATTGTAGAATAGGAAGTAAGACTGCTGCATCCCTGCCCCTCATGGCCACATGGTGAGCAGTTGAATTCCATGGAGAGAGAGAGAGAGAGAGAGAGAGAGAGAGAAAGAGAAAGAGAGAGAGAGAGAAAGAGAGAGAGAGAGAGAGAGAGAGAGAGAGAGAGAGAGAGAGAGAGAGAGAGAGAGAGAGAGAGAGAGAGAGAAAGAGAGAGAGAGAGAGAAAGAGAAAGAGAAAGAGAAAGAGAAAGAGATGGATAGATTTGGAACTTTGCTCAAGGTACAACTGATGTGACAGCAATTGATATCAGCAGCATTAGTATGGGAGGGTATGTAACTGTTATTTGAAAAAAAGCAATGAAATAAAAGGTGGAATTCTTGACAGATGACTGCAGATGACTACATGGCTAAAGTGGAATTAGAGTGGAAAGAGACCAGAAATAGTGATATCGCTCTAATTTGAGACAAATTGCTCAGTATTCAGCTCCAGCTCCATCCACACAAAACTGCTACAAGGCCACTCGTTTTTGATCCGTAATGCATGTTTAAATTATGTTGGGTGTCCTAGAGTGCACTGTTTTGAAGCGTTTCCTTTATGACCAGTGCTGAATAGGGAGCCGTAGGGTTTGTTTTACTTGGCAGTGAGAAAATTGGGAATAGCTTGGTCCTCGAGCGTGAGTGTCTGTCTGTTCATGCAAGCATCTCCACCTTTTATTAATGTAGGACACATTTACAAGTGCGGCAATATGTGCTATTCAGTTGATGATTCAAAAGACCGTCAAGCAGTGTCGAAGCCAAGGAAGGCCAAACCACATTCATTTGGCTGCTGCTCTGACTGTCTGCTGAACAGATCTCTACATAATATAGGATTAATTCTCTTTCAACCTAAGCTTTTGTTTGTGGAAAAAAACTGTACTGCTTCTCTCTGCTTTCATTTCATCTTGTTTTTTTTCTGCAATTTCATTTACACCCTGTCACAATTAACATTTTTTCCAAGACTTTACCCTTTGTTTTAAGCTGTGGAAAGTGCCTCTTGCCCTTGCTCCCACGTTGAGCTTGACTCACCTCTTCGATATCTGTCTTAATTGAGAGAGCACAGAGCTTCTGTAGTCAGAGTTATGTTTAATCAATGAAATTCTGTACTTTTTCCTAAGTTCATGAAAGGAAAGGTCTCTGGTACAATGGTGCAAGTGAAGGCCACACTTTCTCTTTAATTAAGATCAGTTGAATTAAAATCTTGCATGTGCCTGATCTGTAGGTGGGGAACCATTCACAAAGCATTGGGGTGTAACATGCTTTTATCTTTGAAGTGCAACATAACATAACAACATAAACGCCAGAAATCATGTTAAACTCAAACGGCTGTGCGGTACGAAACCTATGATACAGTGCCATGTTCACATGAATACCAATTCTGCTCTTGTGTCTATTAAATAAGGTGCTCCTGTTCCTGACAGGGTTTCACACTCAAATTCAAATCACTCTAGTATACTTCCCAGAACCCAATTTTCTTGAGTTATGAATGTGTTGAGCTGCCCAAGACCCCCTGATGTTCCAGCATGTCTTGATTTTATGAGACAAGGGGAAAAGGACCGGATTCCATTTATCTACCTAAATGGCCATTATCTGAGTTTAGCACTTGTCCGGCAGCCGGATTGGCCTCAGTCGAGAATTAAACATGGTAATGTGCGCAAAGACTCTGGAAGGGCAATGCGGTCAATCAAAGGCTACCTTACATCTCTCAGCCCCGACGTTGGTCTTCCTCTCCATAATTCCCTGATTTGACTTTGATGTGCCAATTTGTGCCTGATGAATAATTGTCTGGTTTGCTGATAACTTGTGGGAGTCAAGAGCATTCTGGTGGCACTTAATGCAAATGGGATATTTGGGTTAGGCGAATCACGACAGTGTCCCCTGTATATCTGCCATGTGATTCTGTGGATAAACTTACCAATTAGAGCTGTTTGAAGAAGCCATTTTTGATTAGTGCAATCAGTAAACAGCGCAGCCTCTCCATGATTGTCCTTGTGATTAGATGAGTTGTCACTTGAGAAGTTGTTGAAGATTTTAATTTATGGCCTTATAGTCCTGAAAAGTACAGTAATTACCTGATCTGTTTTCTGCAGCTCGGAGCTTAGATTAGAATGCAGCCCATTGTAAATTGGACCGAAACATTTAACCCTCTCTAGAACAGTGCCTAAGTAATGGGACTGAATTAAAGCTGCAGGAAGTTTGCTACTATTTTTTTTAGTATAGTTACATGTAATGTGCAATATGAAATTTTGATAGAGAATGTCTGGAGAGACATTTTAAGGCACACGTTATTGAGTTACTTCATGTACAAATGTTGCTTCTTTTGTTTGGTGCCAGTGAGGCTAACAATGTTAACAAACATTACAAGTCAATAGTGAACCAAATCTTTTAAGTAAACACACCTCCAAAATACTTTTCAACCCACGTAACCACATCTAGCTCTTCATTAGCTAACTTGTTTGGTGATTTAAAAAAATTTTATTCAATTAAAGGCCAATGGTGCTAAAACACACTGGGAATGTGCTTCCACAAATACAGAACCAAGAAGCCAATTTGATAATACACTGGCTTTGGCTTTGTGGTAATAGTAAGGTCTGGGAAGTGAACAGGAGCCATGCCATTGTGACACATACATGGTGTTGGCAATTTCAAATAAACATGGATGTCTAAAAGCAGGATATGTTGCTCCAGTCTGGAAAGTCCTTTTCTTTCTGGGCCCAGAGAACACAGAGTCCATTATTTGCATAATCAACCTGAAGGTCTGTATTGCTGTACTTAAATACATGTTTCCTTTGTGCATCAGTCCATTTCAGAGGAGTTTTAGTCCAAAGAAGTTGGCACCGTTATTGTGTGTTGTTAATAAATACATACTACAGCATGTGTGGATGCAGCAACAGATGTTTGTTTAGAAAGTGTGGTGATATCCATCACAGTAACATGCTGTTTTTTGATGCCATCTGAGGGGTTGAAGGTCACAGGCTTTCAGTTGTGGTTTTCTGCCTTTGTCTTTGTGATTCAGATTCCCTGAATCTTTTAGTGATATCATGCACTGCAGATGCGGAAATACCTGAAATCCTTGAAATCACTCACTGAGGAACATTATTTTTAAACTGTTGGATTTTTTGCTCATGCATTTTGGTAAAGTACTCTCAACACAACCTCACTCATAAAAGACTCTGCCTTTCCTGGATTTTTTACAATCAAGCATGATTGCAGCACCTACTTAAGATGTTTAAAACATTTCACAATGTTCTTAGTCTCAAATGCTTCCTGAACATGGTACAATTTCAGTATTAGCATATTTTTACTAAACAAGATGATAAAAATTTTCAAATACAGGTCAAAGTAGATTTATAAATCACAGTTTTCTGTTTTTCTTTGAAGTTCACCTGCTGTCTCAATTTTTTTGGAATTGGGCTTCCACATCTCTTTGCTGTAATATAATCTATAGGAGAAGGAGAAAACCTTCTTAAATTTAATGGAAGTAATTTTTTATTATATTTCGGCACAATATAAAGTCCAGCAGGTGATTTCGAATTATGTCAACATAAAAAAATAAGATATAAGATTTCGTCCAAACATCAGCAGTAATGATGCTCTAAACATGATCTGATCAGTTGAAAATCCTTTTACTATAGATTTCCAATCACTGGTTACTCAGCAGCGTTTGGAGATTGATTCTAATCAGTTCCCTTAGAGAATATGGATGTGCTGTGAGTGAATGAGAGCACAGCTCTGGGATTAGGCCTGATTAGGACAGGTTTAATGTGCTGTTGTGATTAGGGCTCTGTCTTAAAGCCTGTTAATTAGCCATGAAGTGTGGCTGGGTGGAGGATTTGTGGGAAAACGTGAAGAACTGAGTGTCTTGCGTCTCCTCCTTGTTTCTCCCTATCCTTACCAACCCCAACAAAAGGTTCCAGGAGGGATGTCGTGAAGAGGGAGCTAAAACTGAGTTAACTTTCTCTTTCAGTGTGTCAGTACCCCCCATAGGGCAGAATGAATGTGTCCTTTCTGTCTCTAGCCAGGCCTAACCTCCATGACCAGCTGCTTAAATCAGGCCAAACAAACACTCCAGCGTCTGCTGTGGCCAAGAGGCCAGCCAGCTGTAACACACCTTTGTCCCATGCGCTTCCTAGCCTAATTGGCTTCATTTGCATAATGTACATGGACTGTGTGCATCATATTAAGCGGGTTATGGGTAAGGCATCAGGGAACAGGCATGAAAAGTGATATGGAGGATCAAGTCTGCAGACGGACACCTCTGGGCAGACACAGATTACTGGTCTTGGTCAGACAGACAGACAAATAGATGTGTGTGGGTCTGTTGACATTACCATTTCCAAAGATCTCTTCATGGACGTCCAGTTTTATTGTCTAATATCTGCTTCAGCTGTCCTTTATTTTTTTATTAAATCCATTCAAGTGTGCAGCTGAAATATAACAAATCTATGCAATGGCTATAGACTGTTAGAACTAAAAACTGTGTTGTTCATACTATATTTTTCTAACCAAGATACTGACAACTTGTTAAAAAGGTTGTTACATTATGCAACTATATAAGACCTGGAAGACCAGGAAAACGCAAGTTTGAAAGGATAAGCAGCTGTCAAGAAGCCAAAACTGGAGAATAAGGTTTTAAATGCTGATTAGAATTAGAATTAGAACATACAACCAACTTCTACAACCAACTTCTACAACCAACTCAACAAAATATCTCTTATATATATTGTAGATAACGGCCATTGTTGACTAAATTAAATAAATGAAAGGCCAAGATTTAAAACACACATACTGCAGAGGCAAACATTTTTTTCATGGATCTATCTATCTATCTATCTATCTATCTATCTATCTATCTATCTATCTATCTATCTATCTATCTATCTATCTATCTATCTATCTATCTATGTACATAAATGATTGAAAAGATAAACATTTTTCCATTGTTTAGCTCTGTCTCTTCAAGTCTATTGCTTACATACCAACTGAGTATCTGACCCCCTGGTAACTTGGGAGGAGGTGTGTAAGCAGGACGTGGGATTTGGGGTGTAATCCTGTTTGTCCTCAGGGGCACATGGACTGCAGGCTATTGATTCCAAGCAACAGTCTAGAAATTTATTAAGAGGAACAACAGGCATCTAATTGTAATGCCTTCCTTGGAGTGCGGTGTCTATTGATGAATGGTGACGAGGAGACAGGTAGTCGCAAGATGATAATTGGAAAGAAAGTGGGTGGTCCTGCTCAGCTCTCTGGGTTTGTGTAGTCAGTGTATTAGGTTTGCTCTGCTCTGTTTGTATGTGGAGATAGCACAATGACAAATGCATTGAAATGCTTAGGTTCATCTTCACTTAATGAAGCCGACGTTTGTCACTTAATTTGTCAGACATAATTAGGCTGATTAAACTTATTAGTGGGCTTATCCCATGTGTAAATGTAAGGATAAGACTGGGATGTTAACAGCTTATGTTGACCTATTTGTCCCAAGGCTAATATACATACGTTCACAAACCAAATGGGTCCTATGAGCATGGACAATGGGATAATGCCATTTGCAATCATTAAGCAATCCTTCATGTAATACTTTCTCTTTAAAGTATAAATAATAATGTAAAATCTTTGGTTCTTGAATAAGGCCGATATGGTTAGTTTGTCTTTAACTGTGTGCATGTGCATGTTCCAGCAAGCACCTAAGCGTGGACCTATAATGGGTTCTTCTAACAATGCCGCGCACATAATAAAGCAGAATCCGAACATATGCAACTTCATTCATTCCTCTAACACTTCTGAAGTGATCACACACAAACAATTCATGCTATTGCCTGGCTTCATTTGAACCGCTATCCAGCCCTGCCCCTATAAACAAACAAGGCCCAGCCTTGCAGCTGGCCATCGCCTTGGCAACTGAGGATTGGGCCGAAGCTGCAGACTAGTTAGAAAGTGTAGCATTGTGAAGGCCTTGCAGGGACCTGGAATACTTCAGCACTTCACAATACAACCCATTCAAACCTGATTTGAATTTTAGGGAGCGAATACAAATCGGACACTCATGTCTCTTGAGAATACTATTGTTATCTGAAGCATTTTTTTGTCAGGGCACACAAATAGTTCCTAGTTGTTTTATTCAAATCAGATGCACAGAAATAACCTGTGCATAGACATCAAAACCCAAAAACTTAGTAAATGGGTTTATGAAATATTCCCTAAGGCCATAGAGTAAATTAAGAGGGTTTTTCATGTCAGTAATTTTAGGAAATTTGGCAATCATCATTGTAAGAAGGAGCTAAAGGCAACCACACAAGTGTTAGGCTCATCGGATATACACTCTTAAAAGTAAAAACATGCAAAAAGGGCTTAGAAGAACCACTTTAGGTTCCCTAAAGATGTTTTGCAAAGAACAATTTGTATTGCTGAGATATGCAAATATAAGAACTTTTTTTATAGGTTAAAAAATAACCTAAATAATGCAAGAGTTTAATATCAGTTAAAGGGGTTTTCCTAGAACCACACATCCTAGTAAAGAACCATTTTGGAACTGTAAACATTCTTTCTCAAAAAGTTCTACATGCTGAAACAATGCATTTGTGTCCATTTCTGTCTATATTAATGCTACAGTGGTGGCTGTGTAATGCAATAAAGTGCCAGGGACACAGACCTCTTTCTCAAAGTTTTTGAATTCCACTCCAAAGAGCACCTTATATTATTTATTTTTCTACCAGTAGCACATGTTTGTGCTATTCTGTTTCATCAGTCAAGCCACTACATTTACAAGAAAGAAAAAAATAGAGGTAACTATAAAAAGTGTCTTGAAGAAATAGATATTGCACACATATTACATAAATACTATATTTAAAATAATGCATATCGCCTCTGTGGGGATAGCCTATTTGAATGGGTAAAAATAAAAACAAAAGAATTTATAAAACAGATTTGAAAAAACACCTTCTAGACCATTCACGTCCAGGGAGGATCCTTCCAATTTCTCACCATATGCCTAGCTTTATATTCCCTGTGCCCTTTCCATCCAGGTCCAATATGGCTACTAATATAAACTATATTACTTGTTTGAGGGTAAACAAATTTTCCTTGAGGGGTGTTTGCCAAACTTAATGAGGCGTAACTAATGGTGTGCCGCCATAATTACAGCTGGGCAGAACCCGGCGAGTTGGGACAGACCAACCATTGATTCTTGCTTCAAACCTCTTCAAGTACTAATCAGCTTCTTTGGTTCTGCAACTCAGGCCTTGCAAAGCCATTGTAGGCCTGTGTCACTCTAGGTCAGTAGTTATTAGTGGCGACTGAAAACAGTTTCTTTAACTACTTAGGGGCAGCCTGAATAAGATGCATGGGGAACTTGGAGGGGGGATTACAGGCCGGCCAGTGTAGCGCAGCCAGGGACTGAGAAGAATGTGACATGGTTTGGTAATAAGGGATGCTCCCTCTCTCTCTCTGTCTCTCTTACTTTTCTCTCTTCTCTCTCTCTCACTTTCCTGTAGATGTAAAGCAGACTTCAGAGGCCTGAACTGTCTTCACAATGTTCATTTATTCATACCAAGCCACAGAATTAGACAGCTCAAGGAAAGTATCATTTTGGTAGCGGAGGTGTGCGTGACTGTATGCGTACGCTATTTTTCTCAGCAAAGGCATTGTTGGAATGCACTATCATTTATTTAATTTTATGGAAATCTATTAGAGTGAGGATTGCTTTCTGAGTCCTCTGACCTCCTTGAAATGTTTTCCATTCTGCCTGAGGATGATTATTTGGCGGCTATTTTTCCCCCAGTTTGAAATGACTAGAATTAGGAAAGTTCGTGTTTCCTAGGGCACAATCTCATCTGATCCCACAAAAGGCGAGGGTTTCTCATAGCCACATGACAAAGGAACTGCATTAACTCAACCCATAAAAACCTAGTGACTGCTCCAATGTCATACATGATTTAGAATAGATAACTGAGATAACTGAACAAGGGAGGAAAAACTGACCCAAGGAAACAGATCTGAACTGTGGGGATTCAGTTATTATATGCTGGTTCAAAAATGACCTAAAGAATCGCAACATTTTGAATGTTTTCAAGCGTGTGTCCCAAAGACTGAAAACGAACTATTTTCAGACCTTCTGAATTGGTCGTAACAGAAGAGCCTCTTATGTTTGGGGACCCACAGCCTCCAGCCTGCCTCAGTATGCTAGTGGGGGCGGGGAGCTTCATGATTGCTTCTCTCTCTCTCTCTTTCTCTCTCACAAAAAAATTTAAGTGTGCCAAGGGTTGTAGCGATTTTATAATTAAAATAAGAAAAACAAAGAAAAAAGTACTGGTGCAATGCAAAGTCTATAAAATGTTCATAAATCATTTATAAAATGTTCATAAAACGTGTTTCACATGCTTACAGTTTCTTCAAAACAGGTGTTACAGTTTGAACTTATGGCTGATTTAGTTCTGTTTTACAGAAAAAGAATAAAATCACTAATTTGCAAGCCACAGTGCACAATAAACTGAATCAATGACCCAATTCCTGCTACAATCAGCACCTCTTTTGCTTCATTTCATAAGAATATTTTGTGACTATTGATATTCCAGGCTCCAGTGAAACCTATAGCATTCATTATCTGAGTGCCATATCTAATAAATGGAAAAATATGCTTTTCTCCCCTCCGCCGGACACCACATTGTTTTGCCTAGAAATAACCCAGAGCCATTGTCCTTATAATTTTGTGAATTATTTCATGAGCGCTGCATTTGTTCCCACAAAAACTGTAATGCTGACGTCAGGCAGCCTATTCCAATTAGTGCTGGCCAGGTTGCTAGGTCACCATGGTCAATTGAAAGACACATCAATAGAACTTGAAAAGGTTTCTCTGCGATCAGACCTTCTGACATATTAAGTAGAATAATGGCAGGGGAAAATACAGACAAGGCCTCCAGCCTGGATTCAAATTACTCGCTGTTAAGAATTCGTTTGGATCCTGCAATTAGCAGTGAAGAATGAAGCTCCAAGAAATCCAGGGCTGAGTAGAAATGGGGAGTAGAAATACTGAAATCTCTTTGAACCTTTATGTTTGTGTTTTCCAAGTACTGAATAGCTAGAGAGCAAGGAAAGGGGAAAAAGACGCTTGCAAGCTTGCAGGGGGATTATGATAGCAAAACCCAGGCGTGAGATGAAATTTTGACACCTTTGCTGAAACACGGATAAGCACCTCTTCAGGTGTGTGGTGTGAATGGATAGTGACTGACAGGACCAGCTAGATCATTTTATGTGCATTGAAGCTCTGGCCAGAACTACAAACCTAGAAGTTACCATATATTGTAATACTACAATCAATTTAATACATCCTGTCTACTTACAATGAACATCATTAACAATTACAGTGTTATAGTACATAGTTAGGAATTTGTCACTTACACAGCTGCAAATGAATTCTGGATACAATAACATATAAAACAACATTTCGTTTGTTTTCTTAATCATATGTACTATGCATTTTCTTCATGGGTAAGTATAATTTTCTGACCAGTAAAATAACATAGTTGCTATGAAAAGAAAAAAAAATCTAGAATTCAGCACCCTGCTGCAAATTTTAAACACAGGTGTTATGTATGCCATGCTACAAGAACTGTCACAGATTTGAAAACTTCAAGAGTCCTTGCTGCATAATGCTAAAGACTTAGAATAATGAGACCAGAACAAGGTCATAATCTGTCATTTAAATGCAGCTACTGCTTGCAGTTCCATGTGATTTGGATGCAATTTGCAGATGCATTCCATCTTCCAAATGCCACTTAAAGCAATATCATAATCAGCTAGCAACAGGTTAAAGAATGCTTTTCAAAAATAATTGAATAAAAAAAATATATAAAAAAAGAAGAAAAAAATATCGGACAGTACAGCCATTATCAGACAGCAGCTACCCTCTAATAACAATCACATAACCTTGTGTAACAGTGACTGGACTCGTTTTCCATCAGTGCTCAAGGTCTGAAATAAATCTCTAATGACAGCTAATCATTCTCAAAAACATGCCAGACATGAAGTTATCGCTGTGATAGGCCAGTCTCTTCATAACACACCTTAAGAGTGAGTTTGCTTCAGCACCACTTTTGAATGGCCTTCAATGAAGCTAAAATGAGTAGCATTGGCTCGGTTCTGGTCAATAGCTGCAGGAAATATGTCTTACTCTTGGCTTGCAGGAGGTTGCCGTGAAGTGTAATAATTGTTGGTAAAATAAGGCTTCCAGTGCGCCCACTTACAGCCATGACAGACAACATTTAAAGACAGATCATTTACATTTTTAGCCCATTTTATACAACTAAGCTGGAGCAAAGGTGCAATATGAGGTGAGCTTGCTCGTCATTTCCTGGCATCACTCCATTATAACTCTAAGCACATATATGACAAATTATACCTCTTCTATATAGCCTCTTGCTCTTCAGCGTATTTGCCCGTAGTTTAGGACTGACTTCGACTCGGCTGTACTCTGCAGCCGCGGAGCGCCCATTCAGAAAAAAAGTGAGGCAGCAGGCCTGAGGAGCTTCTTATTAAATGTTTGTACCTGGATTGACTTTCTTCGTGTGCACTAGTTGTGGATAGTTGTAGATAGACTTCTGTTATGAATGGTTCGTATGGAAGTGTTTAGTCTATTTTAGGGTTTTTCATAGTTGAGCATATCCCGTTTGGTCTTTCCACTTAACTTTGGAATCGCTCTAAATGATTAATAAAACCGCCCACATGTGAAACCACAAGCCAGAATAGCAAAAAGTAAAATAAAACAATAATAATGATAATAATAATAATTATATTAAACAAATTAGCTTATTCTCTGCGTGGAAGATTGTTTCCGTGCAGTCCGCATAGACTCTATGTGAAAAGATTAGGTGAAAAATATATGGTTATGTTAAACACCAACAACAACAAAAACAAATACTGATAGTAATAAAAAAAATATAATCAAGGAATATAAATAACACGGAATAATACTATAATGCTTAAGATAAAAAAGTTCGAAACAGAACATACAAACAATTTTAAAATGTTCAGATTTTCACTCAGAAGGCGGACAAATTTCAGGTGTGGCTTTTCTTTTATTCCTTCATTATATTTTTCTTTCCTTTTTCACCAAAGAGAAATACTTTTCATGAAGTAATATCTATGCCAGAGTACAATTATTATCCTAATTATTTTATCTTTTGCAAAACGCCGAAGCCAAAAAATCTGAAAAAATATAATAAAGAATTAATAAAGCATGAACAGGATTAAAGTCCTAAACAAATTAATTCAACCAGTTTTATTTTCCACAATTTTAGAAAATACAGTCATAATTTGTATTTGCATTATTTTTTGTGAAAGTGTTATTTTATCATTATTAGCAGGATTTATTATATTTATTATAAGTTGATTCATAAAATTCCAGAGAAATGCGGGCTGGTCTGAGACTGACATCATTTCTATAAAGTATATATTTGTATGGCAAACTCTAAACTGCGCTGCCAGCCACATGTGCTTCTTTTGGAAGCTCTTAAAATTCATCATTTGCCCATGTTAACTTCACCTCCATCGACCTCGCTTTCCCTTCCATTTGTTTTTGAGCCGTAGCATAAGGCCTAATGAAAACGCACTCCAAATTAATTCCCGGAGAATGGGCTTGCACTTCAATTCATTTATTGTTAACGTTCAATTGGTTTGAAACATATACAGCAGCCATCGTGTACGTGTTTTTGTCTTAACTTACAAAAAATGAAATAAAATAAACAACAAAAAGGACATTTATATTACAGGTAGAACAGAAAGTGTTAGCCAAATATACAGTCCCTACTTTTCATTAATCTAAATGGATACATTAGCTTACAATAGTCATATCATTAAAAAAAAGTTCAGGTGTTCATTGCTGGGGGGTGGGTGGGGGTGGTCATTGTCAGATCGGGCCTCTTGAGGATTTTCCATGGTTCTTAAGTTCGTACCTGATATCCTAGCATCCCGTTCCCTGCCTTTACCATGGATGAGGAGCAGCGACCTTGTTCAACAACAGATAACCTTCTACTACAACAATAAGGGGAAGTCCAAAACGCACAGAATAGGGCTAGAAACAGCTTGTCCTTCACTGGCAGAAGGGTTTCGTGTAGAAAAAAATATATATGATAATAATCGCGCCCTCGAAAAAAGAACAGGTGGCTCGCCTCAAAAGCCTGGTTTTATCCGTCCACTCGCTCCACATTCTCGCATCTGCGTTTGGCTTCAACTGCAGTTCAGAGTATTACAGTACATGTTTGTTTGTATAAAAAAACAACAACAACAAAAATGTTTTTTTTTTTGTTTGTTTAAATGATGACCAGTCCTACCACGTCCTGCCATAAAGCAGGTTTGACGTGACCATGTTATTGGTGTAATCTACGGAGGTGTCTATCTGTCCCATGTTGCTCAGCGAAGAATGTAGGGATGGAGGACTTGGTGACATTTCCTCTAGGTCTTGGGCCTGCACCAGTGCGCTGACCTGCTGATTCTGGTGCTGGTTTAGAGCGTTACTCGTAGCATTGAGCACGACCCCAGAACCGTTCTGCTGCTGATGTTGCTGCTGCTGTTGCTGCTGCTGCTGCTGCTGCATCTGCTGTTGGGTGGGCGTCGGGGTGTTGGAGCCGTTCTGACACGGCTTGCCGTCCTTCACCAGCACGGGCACGGCCACCCTCCTGGGCGACTGCTGCTGCTGGCACAGGCCGCCCTCCTGCTGCAGCTGCTGCGCCGCTTTGTCCTTGGCCTGCCGCTTCATCTTGTAGCGGTGGTTCTGGAACCAGATCTTGACCTGCGTAGGAGTCAGGTGGATCATACTGGCCAGGTGCTCTCTCTCGGGCGCCGACAGGTATTTCTGCTGCTTAAATCTCCGCTCGAGCTCGTAGACCTGCGCTTGGGAGAAGAGCACGCGCCGTTTCCTCCTCGGGGCTGCGTGTAGGGGGGTCATGGCTTTGGAAGCGTCCGCCATGCCGCTCAGCGTGCCCATCCCCGTCATGTTCATACCTGTGGAAGGTCCCATGAATCTAGAAACTTAAAAAATATACATACAACACGTACGGCCTTTCAATCAGTATAGCGGCACAAATGCGACCTGTTTACATGCACATTGCTTTTTTCAGGTTCACTTAGAAGGAAAGGCGGCGTTTGCGCGATCATACTGAACAAGTTAGTTTAATGAATGTACTGTTAGAAAAGTCTGTATAATATCAGACATAGCAAAATATCAGTACGTATCAAAGTCATACACGATGGAGCGTAAAAGTCATCCATTAGTTTAGATCGCAGTTCCGCTGTAAAACGCATTAAAAAATACTTAAAAAAAAGCAACTTACTTGTTGAATATCTTGGGTCGGGGTTGGCGCCGTACCACCCTGTTGCTGCAGCACTGTTTCTTATAGTTTCTTGGTAAGAGGGTAAATCCCCCATGTTGGCAATGCTGCCATTGCAGTAGCCCCCCATAGCGCCGTGCGAGAACTGGGAGACCGAGTGTGGCATGTGGTAGGTGCTGGCCACCGTGGCGTTATGGCCCATGGAGTGCTGCTGCATGCCCGTCTGGGACACCTGAGGCTGCCGGTACGCTCCCAGCGGAGACGCGAGGTTCCCCGTGCTCTCCATGCCACCAAACTTCTTGTACGTCTCTTCGATTGGGCTCAAAATGTCTGTCACTGAGAAAGGTGTCGTGTGCTTTGGGCTCAGCGACATGGTTCAGAGAGCAGGTGGATGTTTGGTGGAGCGGCTTCAGCCGTGTTGTTGTAATCAGCGCCGTTCTCGTGCAACGTCGACGTAAGAGAGTGCTTGTGGTGTGCCTGAGATCCGATTGATCGCCTTCGAGGAGGAGGCGAGCCCTGGCCACTCTTTAGCTCGGGTTTATTGTAGCTAGGCGCCAGGTTTACGACAAACAGGAGGGGCGGAGCGACGTCCAGGACCGCCAAACAATAGTCATTGACATCTCAGCAAGATAATTGAGAAAAAATGCTGTTAGTTTCATATTAACTTAAGCATGGTGCCAAACGAAACCTTTTTTTCCCTTCCCACAATTCCAATTTTTTTTAATCCACATTGGTAGTAGCATCATTTAAATGAGGGATCCCTTCTTTGAGCCACTGTTTTCATCCCCGTCCAGCGCGACTTTTTTTTCTATTCTCTCTCTCTCTTTCTCTCTCTCTCTCTCTCTCTTTTCCATGCTCTGTTGCTCTGCGTCAATAGGGACTTCCATACTTTTCCCCAAGTTTGAGAGCACTTTGACGAGACATGAGCGCCAGCAAGCACCGTCAAAGAGGCACAATGAAGGCCCCCTCAACGGCATGACCTAATTTATGCGTCTTGAGCATCATTTTGCGCCACCAGAGAGGGGCTCTTCCAAATTAGCTCAAGGTAGAAAAAAAATCCTGACCACAGAAAAGTGACATTAGAAATCTTATATATGTAAGACCACTTTCTGTTCATTTCCACATGTTCCAACTAAGCACAGGCATCACTTCTCTAATAGACCACGGGTGAACACTGTCCTTAAGCCCCGCTGTCATTATTTTGGATGGATCATACAAATGCATTCTGAAAACGATTCACAAACAAACTAAACGCTACGGATTTATGAGAACTTGGTGAAGTTTCCTTCATTCTTGCAATTCCAGCGTCGCAAACGGGGTAGGCTGTCAGATTCTTCATTTCCCTGCTTTAAGAATGAAATATAATGACATATTCTGGTATATGATCCATATTACTGTTACTGTCTATAATACGTGCAGTTTATGTGTTTGGTTATTAGGCTGCTAAGACCCATGCATGTATATTAATTGCTATAATTATTGTTGCTGCAATAATAATAATATTCAAAACATTTAAACCGCGAAAACAAAAAGGTGAATAGGCAAGTTATCATACAAGCTCAAAATTTGCTATTATTTACCAGAATTTACGTAATAATTTCGTAATCAAACAAACATGTTACAAAAAGTACGGGGTTTGGACTGACTACGAATAGTTAAAACTTGAAGTCACTCAACAGACTGTTACGCAAGACCTGTATGTGCGAGACCTGCCAACAACATTAATAAAGGTATCAGGCCTAAATATGAGCGTACAAATGACTCATTAATTTAATATCAAGATGATAACATTTAATTCTTAATATGTTTAAAACAATAACCTACGCGCGTTTATTAAAGAATGTTATTTGTTATGGAATAGATATCCCTCATACTTTTTATGGTAGAATGTTTTCATTTTTAATAAGTCGGTTTGGCTTTCATACGATAAAAGTGCCCGTAACGTTATAATCACAAACTTCTAAAAAAGGGAAAAGCAGGCCATAACGCATCATTCTCATGGTTTGCTGTGCAATGTAGGTCAAGCACTAAGCATTCTTCGCCATCATCCTGGCCTCACTAACAAACTTCCAGCACACCTCAATAGTTGATGGACATCCGATGTGCGTTGTTTATGTCCTAAATGATGGTATCAGCCAGCCCTGTCTGACTGCGTTTACGCTGCTTGGTCGCTCCCAGAAACTTGGCTGGGATCTGTGCGTCTCGACCATTAGGTAAATGAGCCGGGCCACTCAACCTTGTGGAATATTAAGGCAGAGAGCATGACCGCGGGCCAGCGAGCCTCACTCTGCTCCAGGGGAACCCAGAAGCTGCTTCACCGCTCAGGACCTCAAGTGTAACAGCTTTACCAAAAAAGCCCTCCCGTGCGTCATTAAGGAACTGAGCACCAGAATAAACAAATGCAGCCAGGACTGGGACGCACCGGACAGCGGTTTCAGAGGTACAGAAACAGATGGTTTGTTATGTGGACACTGTATGTACAACATAATATCACAATATATGTACTATAACTAACTATGGTAGCGAATAATTTGTTGTTCTGTGTCTAAACATGCTTGACGGTTCACGAATGAATGCCTTTGTAAGTGTTCGCGCGCGCTATGCATGCATGTATGTGTGCATGTGAGTGTGGGTGGGCGCGCGCTTGAACGCGTACGTGCAAGCGAAGCACAAACTTGGTGTTTAGGATGTAAAGATGGATGTAAAGATGTGATCGGACGCAATAAAGTGAGTAAAAACACGACACGCGCTAATTTGATAAGCGTTGGAAGAAATGAAGTCTTACACGACTGCGTCTTATGTTCCTTCTCTATGATAAAGTTGTGTAAGGCCATATTCCTAGCATCACCTGAAAGAACTTAAACATTAAAGCTGGTTTACTAACCCTGGCTAGAAAATGTAGTTAACAATTATATCAGTCAATGTCATGCACTGACATCGTTTAATATGCCGGACAGATACGCGCACCAGTTCAGTGAAGTGATTGATGCCACTATATAGATAACCGTACACTTCCCGAGAGAGGCGTTTATGCTTGACCTTGAGGTGGCTATCAAGATATTGTGTGACCGCCTCGAGCCTTTCTTTCTCTACCATGCTCGACAAAGGCAGCAGAAATGTTAAGCGCCATTGGCCAGCCATCAGAATGAGAGCCGTTGGTTTCGCACTCGTCAAATATGTTGGCTTTTTTATTCTTTTATACCTTATACGCACTTAGTGTCTGATATAAGATGTATGGAGACTCGCGGTGTAATTCTACCACACTTCAAAAAAAAGAAAGGGAAAGAAAGAAATTCCTATTTTGAAGAAAGGTCTGGTGCGCGTCACGTTGTCCACTGAAGTGCCCGGCGCACGAAGGCGCGCGGGTTTAACCAGCCGAGCTTGAGGCTGGGGGGGTCAGAGAGGGGCAAGAGCGCTTGGAGTGAGAGCGGAGGTCCTGACCCACCATCTCAAAGATCCAGCAGCGGGGGGAAAATGGTCCGGAGTGCGCAAATTAGGCCCCTTGCGGCGCAGTGACCTCATCTGCAACACAGCAGTTACATTTTTTAAAAAAGACCACTGAAACACAGTCAGACAGTCTGGAACTAAACACGGTGTTTTTGTTTGGACCGCTCGAGCATTACTGTGGCCAGACTGATTACATAAGTTACTCGAATTTGCATGTCAGGTCGCTCAATAGTGCGTCATCCATTACTGGAGCGAGCTTCTTCCTCCACATAAGAAAAAAAAAGCAACAACTTTAAACTCAAGACGTGCCCTTTGTTTCTGAATCACACCACCAAATGTAGCTGATGCACCTCGACACGTTCAAGGAGTCGCCTACAATTTGTGCCAAGTGCAACGAGGATCCGGAACCAAAGATCCGCAGCCAACGCGCCGACCTCTTTGTTTTGTTAATTTAGAGGACAATTTACATAAATTACGATCATCATATCAAATCCGTTACCTTTGTAATTGCAAGAAAGCCGTAGCAGGCCAGGGCCCGTTGGGCGAATGCTAAAGTTGCCTGCTTGGCCGAAGCGCATTTATCTTATTAAGCGCCTTAATGTAAATAGCTTGTGGAGTATTTGCTCACAGATCGGGTTAAATGGTGCAATGTATCTGAACACTTTACAAGCAGCAACCGGTGCTTAGTGCGAGACGGGCTTACACTCTATTTGTAGCGCTTTGTTTAATAGTTTCTATTATTTTTTATTTATAAATGCATGTTGTCAATTTATTAATAACATTCATATAATACACATGACGATTCACCCAATATTGCACATCAGTATTGGTTCTTTTCGTTTACAAATTGTACTTTTGAAATTGAAAGCTCACCTCTGATTCGAAACAGTGTAAGAAATTTGTGAAAGGTAAAATCTATAAACCAACCCTAGAATTCATTATAACGTAATGTCTAGACTTGAAGACGGAAAGAATATCTTTACATTGAACTGCCCTTAACTGCTCAGCTAAAACTTAGTTTATTGTTTTCTTTTACTCTGAGACAAGAAAAAAACATATTTATAATGCCGACCCATTTCCGCAGGTCTGGTTTCTGATTATTATTATTATTATTATTATTATTATTATTATTATTATTATTATTTAGGAAGCCGTTTATTTCATAACCAAGCTAGATTAAGAGATACAGTGCTAAAACATTCAAGATTGTGAGTTCACTCTAATAATGTTGAATCAGTTTCCCTTTATTTAAATCGACGAGTGATCATATGTAATAATAATAATAAAAAAACACCAGATCTTTTCAATTTTACCTGGAATTGTGTCTTTCGTCCTGCAGACCTATTGTTATTCATCAGTTCCACCCAGTGCCACTATTTTCACCATTTCAGTATGATTATCCTTTATTTTCGTCTAGACAACATAACGGGTTATTTCTTCCACACGGTGTGGAATCATTTCACACTCCTACTCTGATGAGGCGCTTTGGCTTCTAAGATGTAGTTTTCACCATCCAGTCTATTTTTTATTGTTCCGAAACAATATTTCTTCCTGTTTTTACTAAAAATCATTTACTTTAATTGGCGTGTCTTTGGAAAATTGTTTCATATCCATGTTCACCTATTATGCTGTCAACCATTTTGTGCCAAAGCAGGCAGGTGCTTGTCCCAGCTCCCAAGCTGCCTAGAAAGCACTCCTTAAGCAGTGCATACCCACCGTTAAGAAGGTTAAAGGTCCTCCCAAGAGTACCAAGTATCTGACAGGCCTCTCCAAAACCTTATTCTTCAGCCCGAGTTTTCATTCAAATGCAATTAATGGAGCTCGATGGACGAAATGATGCTAATAGGTTGCAAAAAACACGGTGGTGTGGAGACAGGAGCAACTAGGGATATACAATCTGCTTTTTTCTTCTGATTTTTTATATGTTTTTGTAATTTTACGGCATGACATAATCTTCTGCCCAAGCGGAGTTTAACTATCGATATTGCGTTTGTTTTCACTTGGAGACATCAACGCGAACACAACACAATTGCGCTGTGGAGAGTCGCTCTGCGTTATAGAGACACAATTTATATATTCGTTCATTTTTCCGGGACGAAGAATGTGCTTTTCTGTGAGTATATCAAATCTAACAGTTTCTGACTCTTGCTGCTCTAAGAGGCAAACTTCAACTTGCTGACTACAATAAACAAGCTGATGTGATTAAGATGACTGAGGTTTACTGCGCAATCTAGTTTCTAATAATATGCTCATCACTATTACTGCGTATTCTCGGGTAATTAGGGCGTCAGGCGGACGTTAAATTCTCATGTTTATAATAACACGTGTATGGAAACAGGTTTATTAGGTATTACTTATTCTAAACGTTATTACAGCTAAACGACAACACTGTGGCGATGGTTAGAAAACGTGTTGAAGACAGTTCCGTAATATTACAGTGACAAACATGATAGCAGTAGATAGTAGATTTGTACGAAAATCCTCACTGAGAAACTCCCGCCATTGTGTTTAACATTTCCTAGGTCTCAGGATAAATCAGATAAAGTTTTTCATTTTAAGTAGACTGATGGGGGAAAAAGAGGAAAAGAGGAAAGCGAAACACTGAAGACACAGGAGATGTTTTCTTCTCCGTTATTCCCAATACAGCATCCAAGAGAATCGGGTGTTGTTGATAAAACTCTTATTTTAAGTTACAGATACATGAGATAATCTCAAGTTCTCATTTAAGACCTGGTAAATGGGTCAACTTCATATTCTGAACCAATAAACAACATAACAAAATTAAGTTTGTGCTAATGCATGTACAGAGCTAAGCCTCTGCGCACTCTTTACTCTTATTCTTGAGAGAGAGAGAGAGAGAGAGAGTGAAAGAGAGAGGGAGTGAAAGAGAGACTCTTACATTAGTTTTTGAATAAAAGTGGGTATTGGGGTAGTTTGCAACTTCAGGAACTGTGTGGAACATTTGCTGTATTTGGGATCACCCTAGAAATATATGTGCTGCTGGTGCCTACAGCACATGAGGGAAACACCTGAAAGACTAATAAATAAATATTACACTTAAATAACTAACTATATTTAATAGCTAACTAACCTCCCTTATGGTGGGATTGTAGTAGATTGCTGGGCTGTCCTGAAATATTTGATACGATTGCATAAACTAATATAGCTGCTACAATAAATATATTTATTTGTTTATATACAATACAAATATGTTTTTTAGTCATCTAGACTGCTTCTATTTCTTCTACTGCAAATTCTGCATTGTTAAAAATAAAGATACTAAAGGTATCTAGAACAATATCTAAGCTAAGAAACATTTTAAGAAGCACATTCTTTCAAGGGCCTATACTATTGTTTTAGTTTAATGTAAATGTCAAGTCAATGACTTGTAAATGATCATAGGTACAAATAATCATAGTTACACTACCCTCAAAAAAATCAAAAGAGTTAATCAAAAAAACAAAAAACAAACAAAAAGAAAACAAATGTATAAAATATTGTGGGGAGGAAAGAGCCTAAAGTAAATGCTTAAGAAATAATCATGGGATATGTGTTACATTTCAAAGCTTAATATAAAGCAATGTGTTTGACTTACTCACTTAACATTCGTTTCTTATCTATGACACGTTTAGTAAAGACTAAGAAATAGCAAATGCAGTTTAAGTTTTTTGGGTCAACCTTAACACCAGCATTATGAGCAACAGCATTATTAACCCCTTTGCTATTAGTCTTTATCTCAAAACTATACAAACCTGAGAACATTTCTGCTTGAACTGGGTTATTTTTCTGCATTAGATAATTATAATGCGGCATAATCTTGATGCTATGTGTTTTCAGCATTTTAATCTATTTGCAAATAAGAAAAGCATTAAAGAAAATATGAGAATACATATTAGGAATAACTTAGCATGGTGCTATGGTGTATTTTTCTTAAAAAAAAGTAAATAAATTAAAATGTTCTCAAGACTCTTTGGCAACAAATATAAACAATATGTAAAAAATAGACCAATATTTTTGAATGGTCTGTATTATGTTGAATACTAAATGTATGAGGTTTTCAAACATCTTGATATTTATATTGTCAGAGATCTTGCATGGCTACATTGGCACTTAATATACATATTTTATATATTGGTCCTGCACAACTATGGCTACAGCGGTAATATCTTAGGAAAGATGATTATGTACATATGAGACAAAGGGTGCAATATAATCTCAGCAGTCTGAGATTATAGAGTGTAAACAACCTGGCCAACCATTTAGCCCAGATATCCTTCCTCTTGAGAGTATTATAGACAAATTCATTCCTTTTGGTCACTTTTGCATTTAATGCAGGTCCAGCCTGAATGACGGGCAACCAGCAACAGAAATGAGTTCAACAAATTGATCAGATTACCCTGTAATTTTCCTCCATATTCTTCTTCACACAGACTAAAATATAGTTTGAGGCCGTGTTTATGGTAATGACACGTTCTCAACAACTCTAAGCAGTAAAAGGATGGGAAAATGGACATATGACCACTGAATCAGACACCTCTTCAATCCCTGCAGCCTGAAACCTCTTGTTATAAAGTTCAAAAGTGCAAGGTCTTGTATTTTAACCTTACAATCGCTTATGATGTCTTATTTCCACTGCTTTAAATGCGAAAGATTCAGAAAAGTAAACCATACCTTGTAAAAAAAAAAGTATCATACCTCTTTTGTGAATGATTATTGCTCAACTCAAATACTGAATCCATTAGTTCTTTTATTACTGTTCAAGTTTTTTTCCTTAAAGCACAAAACGACAATGTCCATTGTTTCAGTAGGCATGATTTCCCTCAGTCAGAAACGGCTGCTGTAGCAACACAGTCGAATTCCAAGTTGGAAAATAAGCATTTTACCTATTTAAGAGAAAATAAACCGCATCTAGGTTTTACTGAATTCCCAACACTGAATAAAACATGGAGCACACATCATATTACATAGAACCGATTTTTGTATTGTTAAGTTTTAAGTCTCAGGGTATCCAAACAGCAATGTCTGTCCTTAATATTAATGCTTTTATGCCCTTGTGTGTGTAGCATCCAAAACAAATTTCCTTAACTGATGTTGTTTACTATACTGTAAAGCTTAAAATATGCCTGCACAAACTATCTGTTTTGAATTCAATGTTTCTGTAATTTATAGTAAAACATTTACACATATCTAGCTATTCAACCTTGCAGCTATTAAGCCCTGTGCATTCAAGCTAAAGTTATAAAGAGTATTTCAGCCTAGACAGCTTTTTGAATGAGCACAGCACTGGATAGCCTATAAGAACAGAGGGTATTTACATATGTCAGTCTTAAAGGCCCAGTAACAAGAATAAGCTGCTTAATTCTAGGAGATAAAGAAGGATCGGGAAATGGTCATGTAAATATGAATTCTGACTGTTCTTGGTATATAAAACTGCATATTAAATTGAGCTTGCAGTTGTTTAATGTTTGTTACTGTCAAAGAATTGATAGTATTAGCATGATTTGCACTTCAAGTAGCAGATGAAATAGCTCCAGTTACAGTGATTGTAGTAGGCTGCAATTGCAATGCTTATTGTAGTACTATTAGCTGTTATTGTGATTTTAATACTAGACACAGCACAATGTTAAAGGGTGCAGACAGTCTTTTCTGAGGATAAAGGATATTAAGCAGTTCCTACTAAAAATATATAATACAACTGAGACTGTGCTTTTTGTCTCAGTAGTAGGTACATATTGCTTCTGTTGAAACAAAACTTCACATCTCTTAAAAAAATACAGGAAAACCTTTTTTTCCTTTAATGTAAGTCAGTGGAACCAGACTTTATTCCAAACAAATTTAGGCTGCTTCTTTTGGTCCAGTCATCATGAAATTTACATACAGTGTAAACAGGCATTCGCAAATTGTATTCAAAACTGAAAAATGACAAAATCAGGAGGTTTTGATCTGACAGCAGTGATAGGCTTCAAAGAGTATAAATCATACATTTTCTTCAAAGAATTTTCCCACATTGTGATTTACAATGTTTGTGTTTTTATGCACCAAATACAGTTGTAATTCATTTTTACAACAACAGCAGTGTAACCACTTTCCAATCTTTCCCTAAACAGATTGTTTTTGTTACTGTACCTTAACTGATACATGTAAATGACCTCTATTTTTATTGGATGCCGTGTGTCATTGCCGTCTTATTGCTGTTTTTCAAACACTTCTTTTCATGGGTGCTACTAGGCCAGTTTTATTCAGCCCCGCCCCCTTTCTAAATAAATACACATTACTAATTCAAATCTTCTATATCACGTGTCTGTTGTAAGTGGATGAATATAGTGTCCTAGACTATGTGTCTATTACAGACTGTGCGTCTATTACAGACTATGTGTCTATTACAGACTATGCGTCTATTACAGACTATGCGTCTATTACAGACTATGCGTCTATTACAGACTATGCGTCTATTACAGACTATGCCTCTATTACAGACTATGCCTCTATTACAGACTATGCCTCTATTACAGACTATGCGTCTATTACAGACTATGCGTCTATTACAGACTATGCCTCTATTACAGACTATGCATCTATTACAGACTATGCCTCTATTACAGACTATGCATCTATTACAGACTATGCCTCTATTACAGACTATGCCTCTATTACAGACTATGCGTCTATTACAGACTATGTGTCTATTACAGACTATGCGTCTATTACAGACTATGCCTCTATTACAGACTATGCGTCTATTACAGACTATGCGTCTATTACAGACTATGCCTCTATTACAGACTATGCATCTATTACAGACTATGCCTCTATTACAGACTATGCATCTATTACAGACTATGCATCTATTACAGACTATGCATCTATTACAGACTATGCCTCTATTACAGACTATGCATCTATTACAGACTATGCGTCTATTACAGACTACGCCTCTATTACAGACTATGCGTCTATTACAGACTATGCGTCTATTACAGACTATGTGTCTATTACAGACTATGAAAAGACAGATCTATGTTGGCCGACTAACCATTTTATGATAAGTTTTACAGCAATTTAAATTTTTTATGGTTTAAGTTTATGATGAACAAATTTTGGGGCCATTAAAAACTTTCCTTGAGGACTATGCCCCAGACCCTATAAGTACCCCATCCGTAAACCTCTAGTGACGCCATTGCTCATTATAGGTTCAATGTGAATGGGCAGGGCTTAACTAATGTAGGCTGACTAAGTGGATGCAAATGTGTTGGCGAATACAAAGCAGGCTATTTAGCGGTTTAGTTTCCATATTTGGACTGGTTGGACTGGACAGTGAGCGGTATGTTCTGAAACTGATACAAGTTTACATGCTACATAAAACTTAATCAATGAAAAAAATGGCTTTGTAATTCTAATGGCCTATATGTATATATGCCTATGATTGCAGACATAAAGCAGATCAACAGATGGCTTTCTTTCACTAAGTGCAGACTACTCTTCTACAATTAAAAAATATTACCTGCAAAGAAAATAAAACCCTTTTAGCATGACATGATCAACGTATTTAATATAAATGCTTTGGCTCTCACTGCTTTGTGTTCTTTTAAACTGCAATGGCTCGTAATTACATCAAACATAACCACATTAAAGATTGCCCATAATTTAAATCACACACATTCTGTCTCTGCGTCTGCTATCATTATAAATACAGTAGAAATGTATTGGAACTGGTAAAGAAAGAAAAAAAGAAAGGCATAAAAAAAAACCATGGACCATAACATCAATGACCATTTCACAGCTCCAATTAAGCCAAATTGCAGTGTCACTCCACCATTTACTAACAACAGTGTTGGGAGTGCAGCGGTGTTAATCAACCATTATTAACTCCTCCACGTTGGTGCTGCACGCCAGTGGTCACTGAGGTGAATCATACATGATGGGAAAGTTTATTGTACTATGAAAAGCGTTTAATTTATGTAAGGACGGACATTTCACTAAAGGAGATGTTTGCTTTAGTATATGCCTTTGGGGATATATGTTTGAAAAAACTAAGAACTGTATATTTATAATACAGAACTCAACAGGAAATGTAAATTACACCCAAAAAGCATAAAAGCAGTACTGTTACTCCATTAATAGCTCTAAATCATGTGTTTATTTTACATAAATGATTAGTTTATTTGTTGAATTTAACATAATTCTCATATGATAAACAGAAAATGCGCAGAAAGATTAGCAGAAATTTGCAGAATTTAACTTTGGTAGGGACCTGTTCACTTAGTTTCACTTATACGATCAGCAAAACATGTCACTTGATCAAGGAGACCAATTCAGACTTTTGCCCAGGGTGGTATATTGGTGAAGGTTTTGTTGCTCTACTATTATCTTCACACAATCTGTTTATTAAAACTATGCCTTGTTTTTTACAGATATTCCAAACTGCAAGATGGACAAGATTCTCCACACCACTGGTCATCATCTCTTTCAGTAAAGGTGTTTTCTGTCATTCGTATGTATCTATAAATGCCAGAATAGATTTCATAAAGTAAGTATATGAATATAATGCTCATGACTGGCCATTAAAATATTCCTGTATGTTGAATTTGCATCAGATTTTTTTAGGCACTGACAGACGATGTTAACACAGAATATATTTATTAGTTAAACAATATTGAAAAAATGTTGTGTACAGCCACTTGCAAAAGTTTGGGTACCCCTGGTGTTTATTTTTCTATATGAAGCAACACTACATACATTTGGGGCTCTGAAGGCTTCTCTGGAGGAAATATGTAACACAATCTGCAGTAGAACATTCTGTAACATCTTTGGACCCCCACAAGTGAATGAATCTGACTTTTGTGAGTGCATTGAAACATAATTCAAAAATTAATAAAAGAAAACTTGGTAAATTACATGTATTCTGGGGATGTGAGTTAATTATTTACTATTGTCATCATCTTAATCAGTATAATGTTGGTTTTGGTGGAGTCTGGCCTTACTATTGAGCCTGTATGTGAGTACATAATAAACAATCCCAAAAACTCCCACCAAGTCCTTACTTCTGACTTTTTCTGACTTCTGACTGATTATTTTAGGCCTTACATTGTGAGTAGTGCCAGTGCACGCATATCTTATTAAAGTGTGCTTTTTTCCACTGTGCCCAGTAATGCTACTTCTGTAGCATACATAATGCTACATAGTGCTGCTTTAACACATCCTCTACAGAATATATTTCTGCACATTATTTACTGAATTTACCAAATGTCTGTATTTTATGTTTTGGCCATTATGTTAAATTCAATTAAATAGAATAGTTATTATATTATTATATTATTCAGAATATATATATATATATATATATATATATATATATATATATATATATATATATATATATATATATATATATATATATATAGTCATTTTGGTGCATGTATATTAGTCCAATCATTATGAAACTTTCAGGGAATGTTAAACAGCTTAAAGTATGCAGAAAATAAAGATGGAAATGATATATTGTTCAAAAGTTAGAGACCACCCCTTATTTCATTTCCAGTCAAAACACTAATTTATTACATATTGTTAATTATCCAGTGTCTACTAAGAATATCGTATCTATCAATATTTAATTTGCCCACTCTTTACTCTTTTCTGTGCATCTACTGGCATAGTATTCTCTCTGGATCAAAAATATTATCAATTTCTAAGACTAAACTCTGGCTCTGGATATAAGGATTTCTTTTGTACACTGAAATAGAGTCTCCAGAAAGAATGAACTCTGTCATAAAGACAAAATGTAAACAATCTAAGTAATAAAAATGTGATACTATATTTCATATGTTCAAATATTTGTTAAATATTTGTTTTTTTTCCCTGACACACAAAAAAACTTTTTCTGAATATTTTGACTGGAAAATGATTAGAGATGGGAAATGTTGGTTGCAATATATTTATTTGGGCTGCAATAACTTGATGAAGCAATAAACATACATAAGTGTGGTTTAACCACCTGCAGAAAAAATAGCTTATACTTCACACTGTCAGTAGATTAAACAACAGGTCTTAATAACTTCAGAATATTTTTTAAAATGTCATGTAACCTGATGACTTAAATATTGAATGCTAAGGGGATTATCTTTTGGAAAAGATCATATACACCTATTTTATTTAGGCAGACTTTGAACATTTGTATTTCTAAGGCAAATTAGTAACCTATCTATATATGTGTGAAAGAATGGGACATTTTAAAGAGCTTGTTAAATTTGAGTGTGGTAATCAGTTCATGAAATTTCTTCCTACTTAAATATTCTATGATCAGCTGTGAGTTCTAAACCTTCTCTGGCTTTAACATCAGCACAAAAAATGGGTGTCTATGACTAAACAGCTGCATGCAAGCCTTACATCATGAAGCACAATGCCAAGCGTCAGATGGAGTGATG
Source organism: Megaleporinus macrocephalus (assembly GCA_021613375.1). Lineage (NCBI taxonomy): Eukaryota > Metazoa > Chordata > Actinopteri > Characiformes > Anostomidae > Megaleporinus > Megaleporinus macrocephalus. The sequence continues at coordinate 35,364,092 of CM038712.1, forward strand.
TAACGCTTCTCTAGCGGTCTAGGCCCCTTAGTTCCAGTAAGAAAAGAATCTGTTTCATTTTTTGTAGTTTGTTGGTCTCTTTCAGGAACAACCTGGTTTTAAACAAGGCAATCTCTTATAAGTGGTCAGAATAAGGATTTATTTATTAGAGAGGCACATTTTCTTGTATAACTAAAATCAAATTTAACACATTTTATGTAAATATTTCTGATCTGCCAGTGAGTAACTGTGACTGTTACAGTTAGGTCTTCATTTTTGCCCATAAATATCAAAACACTGTAAAAAAAAATCACCTTTCTAATAACGGTTAACTTCTGCTAGCGTCCCTGTAGCATTTCAATTGTTTGACAGATCTTGCTGTAGCACTGTAAATTTCCCCACTGTGGGAGTATTATCTTATCTTATCTTATCTTAAGAGTGATTACCATGCACACTTTCTATTAACGATGACGTTAATTTCTTATTCAGCTTTTTCATTCCACTTTAAAAGCCATAGAAGTTACATTCTGTTGCATTTAGGCACCTGTATGGTTTAACTGAAGACAGTTACCTGCTACCTTTGCTGTCTCATAAGTCAGTGCCTTACAAGGCTGTGTAGTCTACTGAGTTAGTGCTGCCTGTTTCTAATCGCATTAGCACTGACAAAAGGCAGTGAAGGATATAACTATACTACCTTCAAAAAATGGTCAAATTACAGAACCTCAGCAGGCAGTGTTTTATACAACATTTGATTTGAGCAAGAGAGAATGCCTTTCTGCCTTAGAATACTGTCTGAGTAGGCAGTTAAAGTAACTGCTACAGCATTCAAGGTGCTAGTAACTATAGTAACTAGTAACTATAACTATAAGGTGGCATAAAGTGACAGAGTGCATACTTCTGGAAGCTTCTAAAAAATAACAGATTGTTTCATAATACTTAACAGAAATACAAACACAAACAATCTGTGTATTAAACAAACAAAATGTATTAAAATTCATAAAATGCTTGGCTCCTCAGGCTTAAGATAATGATAGTCTGAGCGTTTTTCTTTGCTTCACATGAACATAACGTTATCTAACTAATAAGCAACCATTAAAAACATGATAGTCAGCTCTACTGACCACAATTTTAGGAAATCCATATTGTGGGAAGATACTCTTCAATGGTAAGAGTATATGTAACTACTTACTGATTCATTCTGTATATTATATATGATGAGCTGATATTCTGAGTGAGTTGTTTTGTTGGCTGTTAGCCAAAATCCAATCACAACTTCAACAGTTGCCGACTGACATTCCTCATAGAGTGCACATTTTTTCAATACAGGGAAGAGAAAAGAAGATATCATTTTAATACTACTACATGCTTCATGCCTACGTTATCAGTCAAAAGTTTGGATTCACATACCCAGGTTTTTTTTTATTTTTACTATTTTGATTTTTAAAAATGTAAGAGACTACAAAATACAAAATAACACTTATGATTTTTCTGAGACCAGGAAAAATAATCTTGTTGTGTGTTAAAGAATTTTTGTATGTTTGTTTTAGAAATTAGCCCCCATTTGCTCTGATGCAGTTTTACATACTTTTAGCTTTGTCACCAGCAGCTTCATGAGGAGACATGAATATAAATTGAATATAAAATACTTGTTTTAGAAATAGTTTTGTACATAGGTTCCCACCTCACTGTTTAAACTTGTTTTACAACACATTAAGTCTTTATTATTATAAAAATATGTATTCATTGGGGTGTGTCCAACCTGGTAGCGTATATGATGAGGCCTTTACCAATTCATGGACAATTCAAAGTCCTTCTGTGACCCTCTGTTAAGAAGAATAATGTTTTTGAAATAGGAATGTTATTGAAAACACCTTGTTCTTGCAAATAACAAATAACTTAAATAAACATTTGCGCAATCAGGGACCATAGTGGCCCCTAAAGTAGTGCCTTCGATCTGCAAATAAAAATAAAAATAACAAGTGTTTCTGTCAGATGTATTAGCATATAGTTCAGCTGTATCAGTTTTGCAATGACTTAGTTTAGAGGTGTGGTGTAAAGCTGATGCTCCTCGTTTCTGTATCAATAAACTTTGTCATAATCAATAGGTGAGCTTAGTTTGCTTTATCTATTCCGATACTATGCAGAAAAATATATTTTCTAATTGGTTCATTTTTATTTAATTGAACCTTTATTTCCATTCTAAACATTACAATGACACAAGAACATGAATCTATTGATTACACACATTTATTTTGTGTTTTCAGAAATCATTAGGCCTTCACTGATGTAGGTAAATACCATTTCTAATAAATATATTTTACTTCTTAAGCCACATTCATTTCTAACAGGTGCATACAACCCAGGCCACAGCCATGCAACCCCTGTCGACAAATACTGCCTGCAGAATTGCACTGAAGAACTGTCAGTGTGGGTCTGTCAGGGCGTCACTAGACATGTATTGACAAAAGACTAAGGGGGCATACTCCAAAAATCTTTTTAATGCTCCCAAATGTCTGGTCATCATGAATATCTAATCTGTCTTACATAAACTGCAGGTCCTAAATATGTTGTTTAAGTACATAGATTGTAGTCTCAGTTTGTGCAACCAGTTAAAGTTTAATATTGTTCTGTGAAATTGTTTAATATTTAATATTTGATTTGTTTTTATTTCTTTTACAAAAGTTAAACTAATAACAATTCTACAAGCAATGAAACTGTGTTCACTGAAGGGATAAATTATCCTTTATAATCTGGTCACCTGACAGATTTTGGGTTTGACATATGTCAGGACAACATTCACTTCATGCTAAACAGCACATGTTGCCGTCCAGATGACATCTTTTTCAGGAAAGATGTTATCTGGTGATGCTTAATTTATATATAACATATAAAAGATAACATCTGGATGGCAGTATGTACTGTTTAACATTAATGTTCACAAATGTGCAAGTCACCCATGCCATGTGCACTAATGCACTCCGATACCTGATAAAAAGCCAGCTGCTTCAGTTGTCCCCGCCGCTTCGTCCATCTTAAATTAGCTCAGTCCCAGAGAAAGAGAAACATCAAATGTTACGATACTGACAATTTTAGGGTAGGTTTAAGTAGCCAGTACAGGGCTACAAACACAGCTTTGAACAATTGCTAGTGACTACTATTGAAGTTACACACTGTTTTTCAGATGCTGGGACATGTCTACCTCAAAACAATGTACTCTAACTACTCCCCATGCGGGCATTCACTTTGAAATTAATTTTGAAATTAACCAAAAATCTACAAAAAGTAATTTGATTGAAATATATGGTTTATTTACGTCACACCCAGTTCCAATAAATGATGACTATAACTATATATTATATATTTAGTGCACTACTATTTCATGTGATGCTTGTAAATCATTATAAATCATCATATTCATCAGTCATTGTAAATATCTCAGGTCTGAATACTTAATTGTTTTTAATAGTTGTCAAATATTATTCAATTAAATATTAACTTTTTTTTTTACTTTGGGACCATAACTGGATCTAATTTAGAAGAATGCTCAGTAAACAGAATGAAGACATTGTTATGTTCTATTGCATGGGGTATTTAATTAGAGTTCAGTAAGGAGGAGTTAGAGGAGATTGCCTTAGGCCAAGGTCCGGACCGCTATCATTTTTAACTTGTGTTATGAGTCAGTGCCATATTCTGTATATTTAAGTTACCTAGTATCAGCATCTTATACTATCAGCAACTAAAAAACAAACTTATTACAAATACTGTTCCGTATATTTACTTTTTAAATGCTGAACTAAATTAATTATTCATAAAGCTCCAAACGGTGTTTTTGTCCTTACTTCAAGTAAGAACAAGGGCTACATAAAAAACCCCAGAATGCTTTTGAAAAAAGTGCATCTTAAAGTGTTTATTTATGGAGAAAGTAAATAAAACGTGTGTCTTCTTGTTAACTCAGCTTCACAGATTGACATGTAGGTTTTACAGAGCGGTATTCTCCTAAACTAGACGAGCAGGTCCATTCCAGAACCGTTCCTGTTAAACAGTCAGTTTCACTGTTAACTTTTCTGTTTTTAGAGCATGTTGTTCTCTCTGACTCGCTTTAGTCTCCGGCTGCTGGTCCTGGCTTCGTGCCTTGCCTGTGTGCGCGTGCTGCAAGCCACAGATTTGATTGGCTGAGAAGTGCCTCCGGAGATCTTACAGCGCACGCGATTGGTCTCTGAGTTCACTGCGCCATAAAGCCTGTATACCGAAAAGACAGGAAAAGCTCCTCCGCTTAAAATAAACACAGTCAAAATTAAATCACTCTCAATAGTTTATAGGTTTGGGAATGCATTGGACAACGTCTGGGTCTGGATCTGGCCTATTAGTGACCCCTGTTCTAGGGTAACTTACTTAGTCAGAACTGTTCACTGTGGTGGTAATAAGAAAACAGAAGTCTGAAGACTTTAATGCCACTAAAAGTTCTCTAACAAAAGGTTATATAAAATGATTATGAATATACTGCATGATGGCTAAGAAATTGTTTTAGGATATTTTTAGGATAAGATTTTGATCTGAAATGTACCTGCTTATGACTGAAAGATACATGAAAGTCATTGTATGGTGAACTTGGCTCCAATAAAACCATAGTTTTTAGGTGTATCACTGTTTTACCATAATCGTCATTACAAACAAATGGCAGGTGTAGCTTAAGATATTAAATAAAATAATTATATAATGATATAATATAATGATATATTTGCATTGGAGTCATAACAACTGCTGGTTTCTGTCACCACCCCTGTGGAAAAGTACTTGCCAGTACTTTTCTCTGAATGACCTAGTTTGCAACTGTAAAATTGTAAAACTTTCCTAATATACAAAGTATAATACTTGATGATAAAGATGGTTTTCAAGAATTTCAGACTTTTTCACACTTTTTTCAGCTTTAAAACATTCATTAAAGAATTGAACTAAGATATGTAAAAAGAGATGTAGTCATTGTGATGGATGCATAAGCATAAAGTGAGCATTACTTCACTGAATTATATATGTACATAATACATCTAGCACCGGCCCTGTTGTTCATTACAGGTTATGCATAAAAGACAGTACTGCAAATCATGCACTGTGAGCACGAGATGGCAACTCATTAGTTTACAACAGTGCCAATTACAAATGCAGTCAGCTCCACAGCTATTGGTACTCTTGTTAAAAAGGTTACAAAACATGTCTTTGGTGTAAATTTCACACCAATAAAAAAAATGTGAAAAACATTTCCACTTTAATAGTCATATTTTAACAAACACCTGCATCAAAACAATGTTACAATTTTTATAATAATAATAATAAGCTGATTTCAGGCCTGCAATTGCTAACAGCAGCAACAATTCTTCACTTCTACCCCCAGTTATTCATTATATGCAAGTTCATCATAAAAGACTTCCCTTTACTTAAGACCTCCAGCAGTGTGAAGCATGTTTTTTTTGTAATCAAATGTTTATTGTCATTTTAAGAAGGATGAGTTATAAGGGTACAATGCAGTGACAGAAGAAATAGAAAAAGAAGACAATCATAACGCACCTTGCCACCCCTGTCCCCACAGTCCACCCCATCGCCCCACCCTCCAATACCCCTCCCCATGGCACCCCACCCCAAAAGCAGTGCTAATGTTGACTCGTTTTGCTTCTATGTGTTTCACTTGTTTCCTTTGCTTTCGATTGTGTTGTTGAGAGTGAGCATGGTTCTTCATCCACCAATGTATTGACTGAAGACAGACAAAATACAATACCCACTGCTTCTTTGCAGGTTCTAAAGATCCAAGTTGTTTTATTTATTGATTTAATGCTTGCTTATTGCCCTAATAGTGGATTATGGGCATTTTATTGTCTGATTTCTGAAAATCATCACACATTTATTTGTGCCACCTTTTTTTACACTCCAGGTAAACTGGAAGTCCTGGTTGACCACTTAAGACAGGAACATATTTACTTGCATATTGTTCATACAAATTCTAGAGATGTCAACAGTTGTGACATGTAGTAAAAAAGTAAAAATAAACCTATTTATAAGGACCGGGTATTTTTACAATAAATGTATTTCAATTAAAGGTTTAATCAGCTCCACTTACCATAGAGGTGCACTTTGTAGTTCCATATTTACATACTGTAGCAGCACTGTTGTGTCTGATCTGCTTGTGCCAGTGCAGAGGTCGGCAACTCAAAAGAAAATGTTATTTTGTCCTGTTCAATCAAAATCAAACCACCTTGAGAGCCGCATCATCTTATGTCCATTTCATTCTTTTAACATCTGAGCCGTAAACATGTCTCATTATGTGCTAAAGTCCTACTACAGAGTTAAAATGATTTAAATTCTTATTTTTAAATCACCTTTCACTGTTTATGCCTAGTTCAGGGACAGCTGCATAAGTCTATGAACCAATGAAGCTAGATCTCCTCGGTGCTCTGTTATCTTAATCTTTCTCAGTGTGAAGCGAGGCAGCAGCAGAGACAGGTTTTAATAAAGCCTACAGTTTATACAGAAGTTGCGTTTCCACCTTTAATAGTGCTAAACAGGCGCTATTTAAGGTGGAACGGGAAATTTCAAACAAGAAGCTGGCAAATGAGAACGTTATCTGAAAACGTTGTGAAGACATACTGGCAACGCTCTCAGTACGTTCTCACAACCTCCTAGAAAATCCGTCATAAGTGCTATTATATCTGCATGGACCTCCATGGAATTTTGCTAAGTCGCCAAAAAGTAGTCGTAATATCGTAAAACGAAGTTATTTATGAACAACTAACCACCATTTGCTGGGGGTGTGACCAGCAGTCCGCGCGCCAATCCTTGTGGTTAAAGGTCAGTAAATTAGCCGTTCTACAGTAATTTCAACATTTAAGGCCATTTATTAGTAAAAAATATAGCAAAACGCTCAGTAAAGCCGCCAGCGTTGAGTAAAAAGGTTGCTGACCCGTGTCTCGGTGCGACTCTGTGAATTCGCTTGCGAATAAAATCACTTTCAGATACTTCACTAAACACGTAGTCAGCAAACAGGCGAGGTGTCAAACCGGAGCGAGCGGACTAGCAAACCAGAGATATATAAAGAGGTTAGTGAGAAAGTAGACGAAGTTATATATTAAAAAGGCAACAGCAAACGACTCGAAAGGCAGTCGATGTCGTATGTGCGGAAAAAGGTCAATATACAATGATATAATCACTTGAGAAAACCGCTCAGTAAGCTCTGTAACACAGTGCCAAGACTTAGCAAAGCTACACAGAAACAAAGCAGTTTAAACAGATTAAAGAACCAGTGTGAGGGGGATCTGTGATAAGCCAGTAATCGAGAGCTGTGAGACACACGATCTCCCAAGGTATTCTGGGAGTTGGAGTCCAGGGGAGGATCCGTGTAAATATTCCTTGGAGCCACATACATTAACACACCAACACGACATCAGTTTCATTGCCGTGCTGAGAATGACCACCGCGACAATACCTGCTCTGATCCCCAATAATGCCTGGTGGTCCTGTGGGAGTCCTGTTGGTTGATAATAGTGTAAAAGGGGCCTAAGAGCGTGTGTAAAGAAATCAGATAGACTACAGTCTGTAAGTGTAAAACACTTATACACAGTGCTCATATATTGTAAGTGGAGCTGATAAAATGGACAGAGATTGTATATACAAAGTAGTGTGGCTAAAGTGCTTTGTGAGTGTATGCTCATGGTTGCATGAAAAAGGTTTTAAATTGTTTAATTTTTATATTACTTTTACAACTGCTTTTGTGATAAAATCTAAAAATCTAAAAAGTCCACTTTTGTATGTGGCTTTTTTTGTATGTTTTTTTCAACTGTCAGTAAGTATTAGTGGGTGACACCAGGATGAAGCATTCAGGGTGATATAAGTCCAAACCAGAATGTGAGGACTACTTCTCTATAGGTTTTCAACATAATGCCAAATAATGTATTGTTAAAGAAAGTCTTAAGACGCTGAAAAGATGAAATGATAAAACAGAAAACTCTAAAGCTATGTGATGGTTTACTGTATGTGATAGTCTACAGACTTGAGTACTGAAACTCTCTACCTATGCCACCCTTGATGCGGTTTCAGAAAGCAGCAGCAGGGTTTGATTTTAATTCATTGTGCTTGCCTTCAAAGTCTAAATCTGATCTATACCTGACCTGATCTATAGTTCTCATTATTTAAGCTTCAATGAGGGCTCGGCCATCCCTCCACCATCCCTTTCCACCATCTCTCGAGAGCAATGGAATAGAAGCAGCAAGACAAGTCAAGTCAAAGTCAAAGTGAACTTTACTGTCATACAGACTTTACAACTGAGTGCATAGCTGAACGAGATTGCGTTTCTCCAAACTCCAATGTGCAGATATATAAAAACACAAGACATACAACTAACATGACAAATAAATAACAACATGACAAATAAATAACAACATGACAAATAAATAACAACATGACAGTGCAGTGGGAAATATAGAAAGAGTGTGTGTGATAAATAGTGAGATATACTCTAAATGTATACTTTAAAAAAAAAGTGTTTTTGCAGATGTATTGCACTTAAAGGGAATATATATATTGCACAGTTCTGACCAAGTATTGCACATTAACAATGTAAACATAAGACTGTAAATTTAAACATTTTAAGGTGTAAGAGTGCTTAGGTTTAGAAAGAAACAATGAGTCTATTGCACAAAATTAGCAGCATTAAGTGGAGGACCACCTGAGTATGAAGTAGGTATATGTTCAGGAGTAACAGATCTGATGAGTCTGCTCATCAGGAAGTGTTGAGCAGTCTGATGGCTTGTGGAAAGAAACTTTTGCTCAGTCTGGAAGTCCTGCACCGCATGCTGCGGTAGCGTTTTCCAGAGGGCAGCAGTCTAAACAGTCCGTTGGCTGGGTGGGTGGGATCTCTGACCATCTTGGTGGCTCTGCTGTGGCACCGTGATGGGTACAGATCTTGTACAGGTGGAAGTGAGGACCTGGTGATGCGCTCTGCTGTCCTCACCACTCTCTGGAGTGATTTCTGTTCGGCGAAGACTCTCCTGTCTCCTATTACTGAGGTGGTGCAATGAACTTCTCAAAGAGTCTGAACCGTAGAGTCCCTGACTGTCTATAAATGTGGTCTGAAGGCTCATCTTTTTTTGCATTTAAATAAAAACGAATGTTAAGCTTGTAATAATAATGTCTTAAAATTGCATTTATAAAATGTCTTATCCTTGTAGTGTGCATGTTTCTATCTAGGTATTAGTCTTTCTTAGCTCAAGGGTATCTTTACACTCCAGTAAAGATATATAAACTTACTTGATTCTCATATATATATATATATATATATATATATATATATATATATATATATATATATATATATATATATATATATATATATGAGAATTAAGTAAGTCTGTAGCAGCTCTGCAGTAGGTAATGACTGGTGTCATTATAAATATATAATGAAATATATAATTATAAACATGAAATAAATATGAAATTAATTTCCTTCACAGACAAAGCAAGACAACAGTTTCAAACAAAAACAACACGAAAAAGCAACAAACAAAATGATGGTCATTATAATATTTTTTGCTATTGCTTCTGCCCAGTGATGACTTTACTCTGCAGCGCTGATTCAGTTCATAAACTTGATTCTCATGTATATTATTGACAAACAATTGAATGAACTATTTTATAATACTAATATAATTACTGCAAAACTTATAATGTTGGACTCAGCAAATGCACAAAATGCAACTTATTCTGAAGTAAATGGTCATAAAACCTGATCTGATCTACATCCAAGTCTCAAGTATAGACAACAATGTGCTTAGTCTAATACTACACAAACAATTATAATATTTCATGCCTTTATTGGACACATCCATTCAACATTCACAGTGCTGGTGTGAAAAGTAAGTGAACCCTTGGATTTAGTCAAAGCTCTTTTGGCAGCAGTAACCTCCAACAAGCGTTTCGGGTAGCTGCTGATCAGACCTGCAAAATGTTCAGGAAAAATTTTAACCATTCTTCCTTACATAACTGCTTCAGCTCAGCCATATTCTTAGGATGTCTGGTGTGAACAGCTCTCTTAAGGTCATTCCACAGCATTCAGGTCTGGACTGGGCCACTCCAAAAGGCGCATTTTCTTTTTTTGAAGCCATTCTGCAGTAAATGTTGAGGGTCATTGTTCTCCTGCATTACTCAACTTCTACTGAGCTTCAGCTAGCAGACAGACACCCTGACATTATTCTGTAGGATACCTTGATAAACTTGAGAATTAATTTTCCCCTCGATGATGGCAGCAAAGCAACCCCAAATCATGATGCTCCCACCACCGTACTTCACCGTTGGAATGTTTTCATGTTGGTATGCAGTGCCCTTTTTACGCCATATGTAGTGCTGCGTGTTCTTCCTGAGCAATTCAACTTTGGTTTCATCAGTCCACAAAACATTTTCCTAGTAGCGCTTTGGAGTGTCAAGGTACTCTTTGGCAAACTTCAGGTGTGCAGTGATGTTTTTTTTTTTTTTTTTGTAAAGCAGCAGATTCTTCTGTGGTGTCCTGCCATGGACACCATGCCTGTTTAATGATTTGCGTATGGTAGACTCATGAACGGAGATGTCAACCAGTTCCAATGATTCCCTCAAGCCTTTAGCCATTACTCTAGGGTTCTTACCTCTCTTAGCATTCTATGTTGTGCCTTTGGAGTCAACTTGGCAGGGCTCTCACTTCTAGGAAGAGTAGCCACAGTGCTAAATCATCTCCATTTGTAGACAATGTGTCAAACTCTGGATGGTTAATACCTAAAGTCTTAGAGATTGCTTTGTAATCTTTTCCAGTTTTATGCAAATCAACAATTCTTGATCGTAGGTCTTCGGCAAACTCTTTTTTGCAAGGCATGGTTCACATCAGTAGATGCTTCTTTTGAATAGTAATCTTAAAAAGTTTGAGTGTCTTTTTTTATGTCAAAGTAGCTCTACACCTCGCTCCAATCTCATTTCATTAATTGGACTCCAGGTTTGCTAAATCTAATTAGCTATTGTTGAAGTTATTAGCATAAGGGTTCACTTATTTTTTCCACCATGGATGTGTCCAATACAGACCAAAAAAAATTACGTTTCACGTTTTATGACCAATAAATGCAGAAAATCGGGTAATTTGAAAGGGTTCATATACTTTTTCTTGCCACTGTATGTAAATGCTACTTATTCCTGATCCAAGTCAGTGTCAGTGTGGAGAGCTTGCATGCCTCTTGGAGACAAAAATAGTCTTATTAGGAGTTCATATCCTGCATTTCCCTTGTATTTTATGTTAGATGAGCAAATACACAAAATACAACTCATTGTGATCCCATATGTTAACTGAAATTCCAGCATTCTGCTTAACATTATTACTTGTTACAGAACTGATATATGTCATATTTACCTTTCAAGAACTTTTTGCATTTTGCATACTTTACTATATGAATTGTGAATACATATAAGAGATATAAGAGATACACTATGTATTCAACTTCGAAAAGCTTATTTGGTTCAAACAACAAAGAATTATATAGAATCAGAATATCTGTAAGCATAAAGCTTGGCTATACTTCCAGGTGGACAACTCGTATTAGGTACGCAAGGAAGCAGCTCAGTTTATGGTATATCTAACAATAAAAGTAAGCAGTACAGACAGAGCATTGACAGTACTGGTAAAATCTTGTATTGCACATTTTCCCTTTTTCCAGAAGGAGCCAGAGCTGCTTTAAGTAGTATTAATCCCAGTGAGATACCATACCACCAGCTTTCTAGAACAACTGTCCAGCACAACCACCAGGAAAGCAGTAGGTTTTTAATTGCTTGAATGTAATAATGTGAGCAACTTGATAACATTCACTTCTTCCCCACAGCAAGCATCAGAGTTGATATGCTGAGCCATGTTGATCAGCGTTCCTGCTATGTAATCAGCCAATGAAAGAATCTGAGTTCAAGTGTGATCATTCGCTGAAGGCTAAGCTAAACCTTTTCATCACTGAGTACTTTTGTTTTTGTTTATTTTCTTAACTGAACTGAGAATGATTAGTGTCTACATGAGTATATGATGCAGCATTTGATCAGATGATGCACAAACATGCATGGCAAGGTTATCCATGCTGAAGAGTTATGTTTATGCTGGAAATGTCTAAATAGAAATAGTGATTTAATAATGGGGTCTCCAAAGAAAAAAATCTTCATTGCAAGATAACAGGGAAAACTAAATTAATGTGATTAAAATGTAGCAGGTTTAAATCTTGTATGCGAATGCTTTTAATGCTATTTATTTCATGCATTTCATGCATATATCCTGCATTTTCTGCGTATTATATGTTTTCCCTGTTGATCACTTAAACTGTTTGTCTGTTTTTTTTTTACCAAAAATGTTTTATGTGATTTTATGTGATTAAAGCTCTTTAATATATGCAAATAAGCTCTGTTCTGACTGGCTGTCGGGGTCAAGAAGCAGCCTGGGCTGAAATGTAAGAAACTGGTAAGTTGGGACTAAAATGCTTGGGGATGTTGGAAATAATTGTCTGGGTGTTTAGAAAGCTATGATTACAAATTTGCTAAAACATTGTGTTTTTAAAAATATAAATGTAAGGAAAATGTTGTAGTATAAAATCACACCACCATTTGCATGGCTCTAAAGTGCTATTGATAGCAGTGTGTCCTTAAGCTACTTGTTTATGTTGGAGTTTAATGGTGAGGGACACTGCTCTTTAGTCAAGGGTTAAACACAACACTAAACAATCCACTGTCTACCTCAGATCATTGGTTCATTAAAATCATCATTAAAAATTGATCCAGTGTTTTTGAGAATCAATGCACTATCACAAAATGACGCACCTAAAAACATACTTTATTGGTTGTATTTGGTTACATTTTTTGGGCAAAGCATGTTGGGATATTTAAATATGTTTATAGTGACATCAAATGATGATTCAGTGTAAGTTGTATATGTAAAGGTGCAGTCTAGCACTAAAAATGTACACAGTGTTTGTTGTTGTTTTTTTTTCAAAATAGCAAGGACAGCTCAAGAACATTTATATCCATGCTAAACAAGGTAATGCAACTTGACCAAACCTTAAATATATAAGTGGTCAGATGTTTCTAACCTATCTGTGTGGTTATTAGACATTTGAAGTCTTTGAATCTCTGCACATAGCTGTGAAATATTAAAAAAGTATTTCTTGTCTACCATAGAGGCACGTAGCCTAGAGATATTCTTCATTATTGCTTTCTGCACTTCATGGTGTAGGCTTTACTATCTTATCTGTAAAGATCTTTTGACCAGCATCACTCACCTCTGCCATTACTGTGGGCAGTAGAAATCAATACTCTTTCATGCAATGAAAAAATGTGTGAGCCAGACTGAAACAACTTACAGACTTACTGATGCACTCTAGTCTGAGACTTTGTTCTTTGTTCTTTTCATAGTCATTATGGTCTTGAATCAACTAGCTGATGTCAAGCCGCCGATATTCTCATACTGAAAGGTTTATATGAATATATAAGAGTTTAGAGTTCTTATAAAAGAGTCATCACCCTCTTGTACAAAGACAACATATCAAATGTTATAACTGAGGAACTTGATTGCGTTTTGAAAGATATATGCCCACGTTGACCACTGTAGCAGTATTTCTTTTTGTCTCAACACTCTAAGCATTCAAGAACTGAGGGGACTGAATGCTGTAGTTTTTAAAGTAGAAGGGTTTTTTTTTTGTTTCATGTTGTATTTCAGCTGCTCACAGTTCAGGGTCTCCTTTATGGTATTTTGCCTTTTGTAATGCACAAAATGTTTTTTAGTGGGTGAGCAGTCTGGACTGTAGGCAGGCCAGTTTAGCAGAGTCACACTGTTGTACTATGTGCATTAGCAAGAAAATCCCTGCCCCCTTCCCCACCCAGCTTTTCTGGACCTATTTTATTTGCTCCCTTCCTTGCATAGTAGAGGTTTAACTTGCATTTGTGAATGCAGCAACAAACTATGTATACAGACAATGTTTTTTAAAAGTGTTCCTGGGCCCATTGAACTGTCTGGACACTACTGTTACTGGTTTTAGCTACTTCGAGAAGTAGTTGTAACTAAATCCTGGAGTGGACTTTTACTTTCCAAACCTGATCTAATAAACATATCTTTATTGTCAGAACAAAATGTTGTACCTCAATTCCTGTGGTGTTTCATTCTTTTTCATCATTGTAAAGTACCATTTGTCCTTTACATTTTATTAAAAATATATTATGAATGAACAGAAATGGTCTGAAATAATTTTGAATTAGCACATTTAATAAAACTTCATAGAATTATCTTTTTGGCTTCGTCTGTAAATACATAAAACATTAGCATGTGTTTTTCTTTAATAGATGAGCAGGTTAACTCTTGTGAAACTCTTGTGAAAGACTTGTGCATTGACTGGTAAATGATATTTCTCAGAGAAATGCCGGGATCATAAATATGCTTTCCCATGATATCTCTTTCATGGAATTAATGGAATCAGGTAAAAAAGGCTGGTACCACCCATAAATAATAGATCAAATTAAATAGTAAAAAATCCCATGTCAGCTAACACATTTCTTGGTGACCATATGATCAAAAAAAAAAAAAAAAAAAAAAAAAAAAAAAAAAAAAAAATATATATATATATATATATATATATATATATATATATATATATATATATATATATATATATATAATAAAAGCTGTCCCAAACTACCCAGCATGTTTACAATCATCATTTGAGACATTATGCTTTGTCTCAAATGCATATACAGTGTAAAATAACCTGGTACAAAAGCTGCAATGTCTTTCGGCATTTTAACAACAATGCTGGAACAATAACTCATGATTCAGCCAGGTACTGACCTGTCAATCATTAGTAACATAAGCAAATGGCTGTATATTTCACTACACACATTGATATATCAAGCAGTGAAGAAATGTGTGGGTAAACCAAGAAGACTGTGTGGAAAATTTAGAAGCAAAATCTCATGTTGTGACTAATTCAATCAGGTTCTGTTTCAGAGTGGAAATGTGTAATCTTGTCCATCATTTATTACAATGATCTAATTAACAAACACAATATTATAAAACATATTGACAAACACATCCAGATTCAAACATGCAAATGTGCTTGAATAAAACATCTTGATTAGGGAAGACTATTGAATGTGGCTAACAGGTTAGCCAGCAGGCCACGCATGTTCATCTTACTTCTTTTTAACCACATAACTATTCAGCTTCTAAATAGCTGGAATCACTTTGAAAACTGAGGGCTTTGACACAAGGCCATCTGTGGCTAGTGATAATCAAACTCATTGCTGTTAAACAAGAAAGGGGCCAGACATACACTCTTTAAAAAGTAGCAAAAAAGGAAAGGGATGTCTATAGAGCCATGACAACTCAAAGAACCATTTAAATGCATAAATCACTCTTCACTATGATGGAAACCTGTTGTATGTATTTATTTGAATACTTATTTTAAAAATGGTTCTATATAACACCAAAAAAGCCAAAGTACTCATATTCATATTCATGATTAACCACATCTTCCTCCGGTGTGCTTCTAGCCTGGACACATCCTCTGTAGGATTTTTGAGGATAGATTTGGTCCTAAAGAGGTCCCCAGACATAAACACATCCTAGTGGTTAAACACCTATTTGGATTAAATGGATGCTTGGCAGAATCTTGGCAAAGAGAGTTTCAGTTTATATTAAAAAAAATGTAAATATTAGAATCTGTGTTTCTTTTTTTTTTAAAAAGGACAAATAAATGCTTAGATGTGCCATAAAATGTATTTAATCAGCATTTTAAATGTTTTCTTATGTTTACATAGAAGATATGTGAATTTGAAGTAAAAACACTGGCATGCATGCTCACACCCATTTACACCCTATGAATTGGCTCTAATTTTAAAACGAGCTGCTATGCCTTTGTTGGCTCAAGAATAATTTGATGTGCTCTGCTCTGATTTGCTGGTTTACAGTGAGACACTGTGATGACTTCACAGAAGAAACATGTTGTAAAACACACAGGCAGAAAAATAAAATGAACCTCTGTTTAAAAGATTTAGGTCATCATACCATTTAGTTAGCTATGCTAACATTAGCTACTTGTATGCTTGTATGCAGCTAGCATTGCCTACACTAGCTGCCTGCTCTCGATCTCGACACCAACACAAATGAAATGAAAGTTGTTACTCACTATGAAAATTTACTTTATGATAATCTGCTTCAGCCACCAGACAGTGAATAATATCACACAGCATGGCTGCTACTTGCAGGTTGCTGTTGAGGTTGTGATACTAATAAAGGTGGTGCTCTTCAGTCTCTGTAGTGTCAAAAACTGAACACACTAAAAACACATGATACTTTATAAGACTGGAGAAACTGTCCAGAGTGAAATGTGCAGAGCAAACTAACAACCTTCAATTAAAGTTGTCCAGAAGCCAGTTAAAGATGTGGGAGATGAAGTTGGTTTCCAATTCCCCAGCTTTTTAGTGTATTTTATGTTTGATCTTATATAGAGCCATGGTTACATTCTGGTGTCTGTACAAACTGTGGCATTTAAGGTGAACATTTGATTAAGAAGCTGGCGAATAGGAAGCCAACTTCAACCTCTTTAACCCTTTGATGCACATGCTAATCAAACCTCTTCTAATGCACAACATGGATCAAACTTGACCCATATTCATTTCCTATGTTTTTTTATGTATGTCTTTGTTAAATCTTTTAAAATCAGCTTATTGTATTATTTAATGTTCTTCATGTTCATTACAAAGTTTGTTTTTGACCTTAAATCATTATTTTAATATATTTTTTTGTAAAAATGTTCATGACTATGACTGTCATATCAAAATCCGTAGTGAGTGCATAAAGATCAATTTTGGCCCATGTTGTGCGTTAGAAGGGGAATTTTTATTTTAAAAGTTTGCAAGTAAACCTGAAATCAGGATTTGTAATGATCAAAAACAATAAATTGAGAATTTCATAGAAGCTTGAATGATGAACTTATTGCAAAGATATAGAAAATAAAATATCCGTTGGGTCACTTTTGACCCACGTTGTGCATCAAAGGGTTAAAGATGAACATCATCCATGCTCATTGATAGTTCAGTTCCTTGGAAAGGGTATGAAATGTAGCAAAACTGGCTTCACAGCAACTGTTAATTTCTCCACAGTCTCCCATTTTTGTTATCGTTTCTCTGTTAACAAATGTGAATTTAAGGGACACAGATATTAATTAGTCAAGTTATTTTCTAATCGGCTGTTTTACCAAGTTGTTTTGTAAATGTGGTTCTGTAAAGAAAGAGACAACAGTGCTCGGGGTTCACAGTATGTTAGGTCTATGTACCAAAATCAATGTACATCAATTCTATGGCTTTATATGCCTTTAAACAACTAACTTCTCACCTTTCAACCTGCAGCAAACAAATTACCTCATACACATTTACCTAATGTAGGGGACATAGACTCATCAGTTTGCCAGTGTATAGGCTACAAATGTGGTTATGTTTTTATCTTCAGAATACTTTCCTTTAGAAATTGTAACAAGTAAGCTCATTTTAAAGAAAATAGACTTTATGTATTTATATATCTATGCTGTATATATTGGTGAAACTGCCCCAGTTTCAGACATCTATATGTTACAAGACTATTCTAGTTAATGTAGCAGATAAAGGCCAGGGAATAACCATTCACACCTGTTTTATAGTTATTTAAAGAATATCTTCATATGTCTATTATTTACAATTGCCTGACTAAGTGCCCATGTACTGAGTATTGCACATAATTAATATAAGGATGAGAACTATTTCAAATGTTCACTATTTGTTTTACTAGCGTAGAAGTAGCATGACAAGCTTTTAAGTATACGCCTGTGTGTGTATTGTTACTAGGATCTAAGGAATTAGAGAATAAATGAACTGAAATTAGACAAAGATATCATTTGCTAAACTAAAACCCTTACAAAAATCATACCATCATACCAAATCATTGTAACATTTAGTTCCCCAATGCCTGTTTATGAGCAGGCAAGCTTTCTTCTGTTTTAATACATTTGAACACTTTTATTTTTTGGTAAAATAAAATCTAAAAATATTCTATTTTAATATTATTTATTTGTAAATAATACCTAATTATGAAGAGTCAGTGTATCTTATGTCATCATAAAAGGGGATTAGATCTGCCAGCTTGTTTAGACTATTAATTATTTTTTATTGCAGTAACCGAAGTAAACCAACAGGAAAATATCATTTTTACCCTGTACCACAAATCTGATCCTATCTAGTCCTTTTTGGAGCAAATATAAAATAAG
The DNA here is from genome assembly GCA_021613375.1 of Megaleporinus macrocephalus. Taxonomy (NCBI): domain Eukaryota; kingdom Metazoa; phylum Chordata; class Actinopteri; order Characiformes; family Anostomidae; genus Megaleporinus; species Megaleporinus macrocephalus. Next base: position 35,382,385 of record CM038712.1, read on the forward strand.
AGTGCTGCTTATTATGATTTAGCCAGCACCAGTATTTGAGGAATTTGACATTGAGGTTATCTAAAAGAGAAGCAGTGGAATGAATGATGACCTATGTCATGTTTAACTGTGCAGGTCTATACATCCCAGTTAATAGCTGACCTTTTTTATGATTGATGATTTGATTGTTGCCTGCCTGTAATAAGCTCTAGTCCTTTATTTAGTTCTCATTGTTCACACACTGGCATGACAGAAAAGAAAAAGGACGAGTGATTATGAGAGTCCTTTGTTTGTACCTTGCATGCACTCACAGGTCACAAATCAGCGTCCAATGTGTGTTCAGAATTTCGCATCACTGGGTCCAGACATTAGCCCCGGAACACAGAGGGAGACTTAAACGTTCACTGAACCACAACATGGTTACGACTGAAGAAACAAGAGCTCTACATCAGCCTGACCTGGGTGACCTTCCAACATCCAAGCAAGTGTACATACCAAGTTGTCGACTGATTATTTAAACTTGTCTCTATGCATGAGACCCTTTTCCAAGAAAATGTTTGGATGTGATTCTGTATGTGATTATTCATACAAATATAAACATATATAATATCTGAGCTTCTCTTTGTTCTTATAGTCTCATTTACTGCATTTGTTATATCATTGTCAAAAGTATTACCTGTTGTTTCTAAGTGGGTTTGATTTCTACCTCTATGTAATAAATACTTTGTGCTCTTGTACCTTAAATCTTTTCTTTTCTTAAATCTCTTCTTGTGTGTTGGTTCTATGATACTACACTATTCTTAAATAACAAAAAACAAATAATAATAATAATAATAATATTAATAATAATAATAATAACAACAGTAATAATAATAATAATAATAATAATAATAATAATAATAATAATAATAATAATTATTATTATTATTATTATTATTATTATTATTATTATTATTATTATTATTATATGAAGAAGGAGAACGAGAAGATAAAAATAAATATTTAGTTTAATTGTGTAGAGATTATAAATCCTGTACTATGTGTTCTTCTAGATGTAAAGATCATAGACTCTGCAGGACATGCTGGAGGGTTGTTCAGCCTACAGATCCAGCTCTGTCCAATGTATTTGTTGTGGTTTGGATGTTGTTTTTCCTGACCAAGAAACCACTGGACAATATAAGAGGCATAAATGCAGCCAGAGTTGTTTATTACTCTGCACGACTAGACAACTTAAAGGATAACCCAAAGGAGCAATATTTAGGATAACATAATCTGTCAAATTCACACTACACACACAGTCCCTCCTCCTCTCTCATCACCTTGTTTACTCACCAGTCTGGTCAGTTTGTCCTTGTACTCACCGTCTCCAGCGGTGGGATCTAATGCAAAGTTAACTCATGTTCTGCTGCTATATTTGTCTATTGCTTTCTCTGATTTTAAACTTTTTTTTGTTGAGAGCACACATTATTCTTCATCTGCTCATGTGGGGACTGAAGGCAGGCTTAATGCTACTGTGACTCACTATCGCCTCCTCAGGTACAAAGTGTTATCACATGACAGGACAGGCCAGGGTTAGCTGGTCAGCCAGCTAACTCTAGTAGACATTTCTGCAACACAATACATAGACGTCTTTGACATACGTTATTTCTTCACATTCTGTTGATAACTTTAATTAACTATAGATCATTAACTCTGTAGCACGTGTTCAGCTAGTTAAGATTACTTAAACTGCAGTGTGATCTTGTAGTTGTTCAGATCTTAAACTCTGTAATATGTGTTTTTCTAGTTGTAAAGATCATGAACTCTGTAGGGCATGCTGGGGGGTCATTCAGTCTGCAGATTCAGTTTATTCCAGTGGCTTCTATGTTGTTTATATAGGTGCTCATTATTCTAAACAACTAGACAACTTACAGCACAACTTAAAGGTGCCCTATTTAAAATGACAATCTGTTCTAATAATGCTCCACACAGCCCCTCCTCCTCCCCCTTTACTCCTCCACCATTTACTTACCTGCCTAATGAATCATTGTAAGTTTAACATCAAACTTCGCTAAGAGCCGTCTCCAGTAACACCAACATTAACTCTTTCTTTGCTGCTATTTTTGTCACTTGTTTTTTGAATGTTTTTATCTTGTCCAGAGCAAGTGTGCTCCTTCATCTGTTCATGTGGGGACCAAGGACAGCTCCATGCTACTGTGATTTACTATCACCTCTTCAAGTACAAAATGGTATTACAAGACTGGACAGTCCGGGACCAGCTGCTCAGCATGCCAACTTTAGTGGATTTCCCTGCAACACACTGCATAAATGTTTTTAATGTAGAATTTAAATGATTATTTCTTTACATTCTGTAGATAAACTTCTTTTTGGCTCATTTTGGAATGTTGTAAACTACAAAGTAAGATTAATATACATATCTATATTGCTCCTTTGAGCAAGAAACCTTATGTACATACTTGAGAGGAACCTGAAATTCAAAAGGTGATGTTCCATTTTAGTAATTTTGCAAAGTAAATGCGCCAAGATAACATCCATGTTACACATACATGTAACAGTTTTGAGTTTCTCATTGTTCATACATCCTAATTTATTGGGTTTTGTTACAAAGCAGGTTTGATTTCTGTCTAATTTTAATAAACACTTTGTGCCCCAACCCTTGTCTTGGAGTATTCTTGTGTGATGCTTTATGAATTTACTTGTGTGTTTCACTATTCTCTAAAAAAACAAATACTACTACTAATAATTATTATTACTGTTGTTATTAATAGTATCACTATCAGAAAAAGAAGGAAAAAATGACGGTGAAGAAGAAGCAAATTCTTCTAGACATGAAGATCGTAAACTCTGAATTATGTGTTTCTCTAGTTGTAAAGATCATGAACGTGTTGGAGGGCCGCAAGAATGTAACCAGAGCTGTTCATCATGGCACTCTAAACAACTTAAACAAGAAACTGCTTGAACTCACGTGAAAGCGCTCTATAATTCAACGGTAGGACCTTCATTGCATGTTGTCTGTGTTTTAAACCATCAGTGTGACAAGAGCGCCACCTTACTCTTTATATAGGCGGTAAATGACGACCAACTTTATTTCCATATGTTGAGGGTCCAGTGGAGGAAGGAGTCTGTGAATTACAAGATATATATTAAATGATATTTGGTAAAACGCCGAGTTACGTGTGACAGCTTAATAGAAATTGTGTTTATAAATCAAAGCTGACCCACCAGTTTTCGTTACCCTGTTGTAACAGAGGCTTTATTCCAAGAACTTGGAGCTCGACGGTGATCAATAAAACTGAGTATGTACATCTAGCGTGCTGGTAGGGAGTCTAGACTCTAAACGCTTAGAACTGCTGTAGAGTGTCCTTACAAGAGCCTGAGAAAACAGTTAAAAGACTGAATGTCTTTGAAGTAAACGACAATTTCTTTCCACGAGCCAATTGCGCCTCTCTGTGGCTCTTCACCGCTAAGGTGCGTCCACGCCTATCTCGCCGTCTCCTCCTCGGCCATTAACACTGCCCGCATTCACTATGGACTCGGCTTGTATAGCGTTTTAACCCTTAAAACGTCCTTCACCATTAAAGTCTAATGTACTCATTTAAACGGAGACTGAAGACCTCTTTATGGCATTTAATGAATGAAACGCAACTCGGGCCAATTAGAAGAAGCGCGCCGCGAGGGGCGTTGAGGGGAGGCTGTCCTTGCGAAGGGCTTTGTCGCCATCTTGTGGTTCTCTGCAGGAGCACCTCTAGCGCGCTGCATCAAGCAGGCCTACTGCAGCAGTTCGCCCAATATCTGCTTCGTGCCGGTGCGGGAATCTAATCTGGATCTTCTGAGAGGCAATAAAAGACTAGATTACTTCCTTTAAATAAAAGTCCCTCTTATTATGGCACTGAGCACCCTCGTTACTTGGAGATGTGCGTGATAAAGCATGATTTATGTCGAGGTTCAAACGGGCACGATTACGGAGATCCACGGACTCCCAAGTGCACATTTCCTGAAAGAAAAAAAAATCTATTTTTGAGGCATGAAATGGTATTATCCACGGGTTAGCTCCAGCTCATTCTCGTCCTGAATGTTTGTGACTGTTTTCCTTTTCCTTTACAAAGTCTCTCTCAAACTCTCAGTAACCGAAACCAATTTCAGACAAATAGAGCGCTTCTAAAGAGATGACACGGAGGAGCTGGATTATTTTTCCATCAGAATTGTGGTCTGTAGAGCCTGAGCCCTGCCTGCTGGTCCTGAAAGTGTTCATCTTCCTCCGACCACTGAAGGACAGACCTATTTTAACATTTCGGATTTAGTGATCGAGATCGTTTTCATTTCTATCAATTTAGAAATTAATGCAAACAAATCGAGCATTAAAAAACGTGCGCTGGATGTCGACTAACAAACTTAACGGTTTATCCAACTAATCTCTAATTTGACCTTTACATATGGCAACTTTATTTTTTAAATACATGAAAAAAATACATGGATAAATAATAATAGACGCGATCTGAACGCGTACACAGAATCTCTGTTGTCATCGTATTCAAAGGAATGTCTTCAAAAAAGATGGACTTTCTTTTCGCATCAATTTTAGAATTGAAATGAGAAAAATCGTTAAGATGTAAAATTGAGATAAAATTCCGTTTTTTTCGCTTTTAGTCTCGCCCGCGTGAGAGGATTAACTGAGATATTTTCTATGCCGACCAAAAAAAACAGATAGAAAAAAATGAGGCAGGAAATAATGTATATTAAAAAACATGAAATTTGGCGTCTTAAATAGTTTTACAGCAGACTTTGCCGAACAGACAATAATCATTTTCTTTCAACAGGCATAAACCAATGGGGTGAGAGAGAGAGGGAGAGAGAGAGGGAAAGAGGCAATGAGAGAACTGTTGTTAGCACTGCTATATCAAGGAAGAAGGACTCCCTGTTATCTGTGAATGGGTTTGCCTCTTTCCAGAATAGATATAGCACGAATTTTTAATTCGTTTTTCTTTGAGAGACAACAATGCTGCATTTGAAAGCTGGACACAATTTGGGTTTTGTGAAGGATCCCTTTCTCTCCTCGTGGGCCCAGCTGTCCATATGGAATAGGACGTGTACAACAAGGACCACAATGGCACCAACAGACAGGCTCACACAAAAAAACCAAGGATGTATCTCCCTGATTCTGGATGCACTGGCCGAGATAAAGGGACTGAATAGCACCAAGAAACTCCGAGAGACACACGCACAGACTCTCTCTCCCTCACTCTCTCCCTCTCTCCAGTCAACAAAGAATACACTCCCCCTGTTAAAATGCACGCCTCTAACATCCACAACCACCGACCCCATGCCTTTGTGCTCTTTTTGTGTCGTGTACAGTATATAGTGTAACGATAGACTGCTCTGTCACACCGTGTCACGCTCTCGATTATTAGAGCCTATCAGCGTTTCTTACACTAATGCATAACCGATACATTACACTGCTTCCCCACCGTCTAAATACATTTGATTCCCCCTCTCCAGCAAGCTGATCTGAACATTACATGCTGAACGCACACTACAAAAATACAATAAACGTTATTTTTCTAAATTAAAAAATAATGCATGTAATTTATTAGTACCTCTATATTACAACTACCACTTTCTTGTCATCAGTTATGCGCAAAAACAGATTCAACCATAAAATGCCGAGTTAAACCTTTCCTCTTGTAGCGCGAGGAAAATTACAAAAAATAATAAAATTAAAAAAAAACTCAAGAAAATAAGAAATATTAGCCGTTTTTTCCCCCAGAAAATGACCCCACGCAACGAACTGGACGAAAACGAGTAAAAATTACTCTAAACTATCAACTATTGCGATGAAGCGTCCAATAAAACTTGGTCATGTCAGGATCAGTTCGCCTGAAAAAAAGCTGTCTGCTCTCTCGAGATCTAGTTCTGTAAATAATTAGCGTCGTGTGTCAGTCCTGAAGTTTGTTTAATGATAGCTGGGGTCGCTCTAACATCTGTTGTTATTTGCGGGGAAAACAAGAGTAGTGTAAGATTTTGCGGGGCGCAGCTCTGTGGACTATAGCCGATATACTCTTGGTGGATAAAGACTTGAATTGTACGGTCAATATCTGATTACAACCTCTGAGTCTTCTAAACCGAGTACACACATATTTAACCCATGTTTACACTTTGTAGCATCAGTTGCGCATCAGCAATTAAGCATATTGAACACGCAGAACTACTCCGTATCTAATTAGGCAATAACGCGAGGGGCACCATATCACTCACCTAAAACATCCTCACTGACTGCTCAGATCTAATAGGTTTACCAGTGAAAACGGACTCGCAGCAGCAAGTCAACGGTAGACTTCTAACTGTGCCATTTCAGCGTCCGACTCGTGGAGCACCGCGGACCTTGAAAAGACGAGAGCCGCCGAATGAAAGGCTGCTAAGCTGAAGAAGCCCTCTTATATTAAGTGAGTGGATTTTTCCCCTCATCTCACAAAGTGACTTTAGCCTTCTTATTCCTGAAGTGATTATACAGATAAATTCGGAAAACTGAAGGCAATTAATGCCGCCGATGAATACGAAGCACCATGCACCCAGGCAACTTTTGCTTTAAATAGCTTTAAAAAAATTATAAAAGGACACGGCGCATTCTTTACGCTCGTGAACGGGTGCCCTGTTTAAAAAAAATGCTTGTTTTTTTCCAGTCCCGTTAAAACCAGACGCAATTCCAAAACGATCTTTCTGAAACACAGCATTTTATTAAAAGTCTTATAAAAATTGGGGTATTCTTTCATCAGCGCGCTCTGCAACTGCTATCGACATATTTATGAGGGATATTTATCTACAACTGCTGTTCCATTTTTTCCTGCCCTAAATATCGGGTGAACTATATCTTTATGACTAGTTGAGCGGCCAAATATATCTGCATTGCATACAGTTACCACAGATATTTACAGAGAGAAAAAAGAAAAACCAAATAAAATAAGCTAAAAGTTGCCAATGTTTTATTCATGGCCATAAATATATTCGGTCCACTGGAGAAAAGAAAAAAAGCAAGAAATAAAATTTTCTATAATTATAAAGTGGTCTTGTACGTGCTTATAACACGAGGGACAAAAAAGGAAAACATTTCTACAACACACAAACATATTTTACAAAATTTCACAAGAGCTTTAACATTCTTAGATCTGAGGGGGGAGGCTGGACCCGGTTTTCTGGACGAAAACATGTAAACACGGCGCACACATCAGCCCCGAAAATAAAACGGTGACGATGGGTCAAGCTGCGAAACCAAAAGTCTTTTACTTTTCTTTTTTACTTCCTTTTTTCTCTTTGTTTGTTTTTTCTTTCTTTTTTTTCGTTTTGGAAAACTCCCTAACAAGGTCTTTAGAATGCAGCCTGGCAGAGTCCCTAACGGCTCACCAAGTCCACTGTTGCGTCTGCACCAAGTGATGTGCCGTGGGGAACTGCGGCGTGGTGGCGGCGCTGTAATGTGCATTGTACTGCATGTGCTGGAGAGACTGGGCGCTGTACGCCGAGAAGGGGATGCCAGCCTGAAAGGTGGCCGCCAGGTCCTGAGCTTTTAGCGTGTGGCACGGCTTGCCGTCCCTGACTAACACAGGCACGGCCACCCGCCGGGGGGAGGGCAGGTGGGTCACCTCCATACCTTTCTCCGCGCGAGCCCTCTTCATTTTGTACCGGTGGTTCTGGAACCAGATTTTCACTTGGGTGGGCGTCAGGCGGATTAGGCTGGCGAGGTGCTCCCTCTCGGGCGCCGAGAGGTACCGCTGCTGCCTGAACCGGCGCTCGAGTTCGTACGTCTGCGCCTTGGAAAAGAGCACCCTCCTTTTTCGCTTCTTACCAGAGTCGCTGCCGCTGCTCGAAGTTTCCTTGTCGTTGTCCGGAGACTCGTCCGCGGAGGGCTCCGGGGATTTTGCAGAAGAGTCTTGGGAGTTTGCTGAGAGTCCGTGCACTGCGTATCGGAATAACAGTACAGGGAACATTACTATATAAATAATAGCAAATGCTACTAAACAAAACATCTGAACCAAGTTTGATGTGCATTTGTCAAAAATATAAACCACTGACATTAAACCTTATTCCAGAGTCACGGATATGTGCAGATTTGGCTTCTTTTGAGTAAACTCATTGTCTGCGATCATAACATGGTCAGATACCTCATCTAATGAAGCATGGTTTGCCATAGCCAACACTTATTCATTAACAAAGGCAATATACGCGCTCTAAAGCTTAAAAAACATTTCAACTAAGTTCTCTACAGTTGTTCTACAGCTACGGTGATTGAGAAACCCGACTACAGATCGCACCTAAAGAACATAGCTCACAACGCACCCAATAATGGGGTTACGCCTTAAGATAAGCGCAACAGTGAAAATGGGCATACACAGCAAAACACCGAGGCTCCATACATCTTTCCGCCTAAAAACTGAGATCACAGCTGTTCTACGCTGATTAAACACGATCTGCATTCACAAAAGTACAGCTGCAGGGAATTCAGGATTCTTGAACGGTACTTACATGAGTACTGGATGCTGTCGGTAGTTGCGAGCCACCTGGTATAAGGATTGTCAGCGTTATCATAAAAAGGGGTCTTTAAAGGCAGGCTTTGGACGTTCTCTAGCGGACTTTGCACCAGCACTCCGGGCGTTTTGGCCGCCTCCGAACCCTCCGTATCCTCCTCAGTCCCAGTGATAGATCCTTCCTCATCGTTAGTATCAGGGAGGTCCAAAATGTCCTTCACTGAAAAGCCCGTCTTTGTGTTGGTCAACGACATGTTCTGGGGCAGTGGATGCAGTGAGCGCAGGAAAGTTGCCTCACCAGTTTGGCAATCCTCTGTTTAAAAATATAAAAAAAATAAAAATAAAAAACAAAAAGACACAAAAAGGAAAGAAGCGAGATGTGGTGAAAAATCGGATCGGTGCCGCTTTTCAAGGCGAAGCACAGTGGAGGCGACTCATGGGGCTCGGTCGACGAGCATTGCCTAAAAAAAGTAGCGGAGGAATCAGGTCTGTAAGTCCAGGAAGAATGCCAAAGAGACTGGAGAGCTATGTCTGCTTCATGGATACTGTGCTACCGCTGGGTGTTAGGGGGAAATAAGCCATTACCGGACTGATCAGTCCATATAAGGTTGGTCTCAACACATGAACCTGCAGTGAAAAAGCATTAAAAACGCAAAAGGTTGGCCACGTGTGGGCGGGTCTTGGGAGTCAAGTGGATGAAGACAGTGTTTGCCGATGTGAAATTGTGGGTTTTGGGGAGATCCGAGCCTATACCATTGGTGCTTCAGAACATGATGAGTGGTATAACGTGTCAATTAATTACAAAGATGGGGAGGGCCTTTTTACACCCTATTTACATACAAAGGACCTCCAAGTAGCTTTATACACCGCGTGGACCAACTTGAAAGCGCATTTTTTAGCAAACTGCCCCTGAAAAAACGCTTCCGTGTAAATAATAGTCAAATATTCCTATAAAATACAACTAATATACAGTGAAATACACTAGTTTAGTGACTACACTGTCGTTTTTTCCTCCTTTAGGCGGCATGATAGCGCTTCAGCTGGCAATAGGGTAATTTATGTAAACCTTTTAGGTCAATATTTTAGTTCGGGATTAGGATGAAGGGGCTTTCACTGGACATGATTAAGTCATCAAATACGAATGCAGTAGAAACCTTTGGAGAAATGATCATTATTGTTATTAATAATGTGATTATTTATTAACAATTATTTTATTGCCGTTATTAGATGTCGGATTCAAAACACAAAGCTCGAATCCTACTGATTCATATTGTTTCAGAAATCTCTCTTAAACAACCTAAACGATTGTCGAAGGTTGAAAAATACGTATCCTGTTATCATCTGCGCTCTGCTCTAAGCAAACAGGGAATATGCTAAATCACCCCGCTTTCTTTCTTTCTGTCTTTCTTTCTTTCTTTCTTTTTTTCGTTCTTTCTTTCCCTCCTTAAAGTTCTTTTCGTTCTCCAGAACAGCAGAGCATTATTGTTGATCAGTGTCCTTTCCTCTCGGCTTTTTTCCCCTCCCGCCTCTCTTTTCTTTTCGCCTGTGTGCCTCCTATCTAGTATGTGATGTGGGTGACAATGTTGCACGTTTTTAGCCAGTCCTCTGCTCATCCTGGGTGGTCGAACCCGGGCAAACACAAATACAAACCGATTGCTAAGCTGCAGACAATGGAGGAAATGTAGACAAATGTCCGGCTCCTGTTGGAAGCCTTTGTGCGGCCGCAGTTTTTGCATTTATTTAAGGGCCAAAATAATAGATGATTGACGCCCGTGTACAATACGTCCTAACTGTTTGGAATAAATCTGAGGTTGTTCCTAGTTGTCATGGCATTCAACTGCATTCAATGGACTATCTCTTCATTCATTTCTGAGCCCCTCCACAATATTAAGGAAAGTCCTTCATATCGCTGTCTCTCTTTCCCTCTCTCCCCCACCCCTCTGTCTCCCTCTCTCTCATATATTCATAGTCAATAAATAAAATTCAATAATATTTAATACAACAACAACAACAACAACAATAACAATAATAACAAAATAAATAAATAATAATAATAATAATAATAATAATAATAATAATAATAATAATAATAATAATAATATATCATACTGATTAAATATAGAAAGGATTAAATAAATAATAAATAATATTTTTGGTTTATTTACAGTTCATTCGATATAGAAGCCTAAATCAGATCATTGGTGGTCCAAAGGAAACACATGTAACACCTTTTCTGCAGTACGGAGGACTCCCAACATGCGTTTTTCCCTTTTGGCCTATTCGTGGTCCTATAATCAGTTACCTGAAATGTGAATGCTTCACCAGAGTTTTGCTTGGAATTAATCACGCAGCGACATATGCAGGACAATGGTAGCATTGAACCGGCCGAGCCTGGAGCAAAGTCGAGCAGAGCGCGCTTTCGCAAGGTCACTCCCATCACATCAAAAGCCACCAGGTCTGTCTGTTACATCTTGAATATATTAAGACTTTCGGAAATGAAATAATAATCATAAGAAGAATCATAACAATACGATCTTAAGTTACCAGCTATCCACATAAAAAGTTACCACCGCGTTAATTTCTTGCTACAATCAGTTCATTTAACAGGGTCTGATTTTTGGTGAAAAATCTAAGTGAATAATCCAACAGTGGCGATATTTCAGAGCTCTGTGTGTGTGTGTGTGTGTGTGTGAGAGAGAGAGAGAGAGAGGTGCACAGCGGAGTGCTGGACAGCAGCTCTCTACTGCACGCTCCGCGACCGCAGCCGAACAACTGAACCGAGGAGTTCGGCAAGTAAAGAGGTAAATGTGCACAGGCTAAGTGGCCATACTTCACTTCAAGAGCCATCTCCTTCTGTTTACCTGTTTACTTTCGCAGGTAGCTCAAACAGGCCACACGCCTTTCTCCATGCGCCTCCGGGAACATATACCCCCACAGAGCAGCTTCAGCTCAGTTAACTAGTTCGACTCGTGTAAATCCCGATGAGTGGTTTCAACAATGTTTACATGGCGCCTGCTCTCCAAACATCCCGCCACTTAAGGTTACCACCGAGAGCTCCAAACGCACGCGCGAGGAAGGATGCTATAAAGAAAATGCCTTACATACATGTGCGTGCGTAGCGTTTGCCTTCACATCAACACAAGATAATACTACCATTAATACTACTACTACTTTATATATATATATATATATATATATATATATATATATATATATATATTGTGAATACTATAATAATAACAGCAACAACAACAATGGCAACAATACTACCACAACTGAGAATAATAATTATTATTACTGTTGTTGGTTTTGTTTAACCGTTATTATTGTATTTGTTAAATCCTTATTATTGTAAAGGAATATTAGTAATCTACTAGCGGTGCGAATCCATCATATGCCAATTATTGCTATAAGTACTGCGCTGAGCTAGTAAAATTCATGCTCAGCCCTCCTTCGTGTGCGTGGGGGGAGAGAGAGAGAGAGAGAGAGAGAGAGAGCGAGAGAGAAAGAGAGCAGAGTGTGTTTGAGAGAGAGAGAGAGAGAGAGAGAGAGAGAGAGAGAGAGAGAGCAGGCTGAAGGACAGATATTTCTTGTAGCCAAACGCAAAGAAATACGCCTACAACGCATGACAACCGTTTGGCGCCAACTTATAAAGTCTTTTAAGAGTCTATTTTTAAAATTAAGGCTTGTATGTACGCTATAAACCTGTGGCCGCATGCTTCAATGAATATCGCTGTCAACTTTTCAGTTTTAAACAGTAGCGTGCACAATAAAAAGCACGGCCTTCGTGTTGCCAGCGCATGAAGGTTTTAGCGCTTTATTGCATACCTCACCTCACATGCAGATACAATAAGCAACACCAGACTCAATTCTGCAGGATGGATGTATACGAGCAGACGTGCAACAGTATGGGCTTATCTATAAAGACAGAGGGGCACCATGAGAAAAAGACTGAAATAAAGGGGGTTTAACGCTGGACACTAATTAATTTCCCACAACAACGAAAATGTCAGAAGAATTTACAGATAATTCGCGTCAACTATGTCCGAATTTTGAGGGAACTATTGTCAATGAATAAAATAGGGTGGGGGCAAAAACCTTTATACATTTGATTAAACACCAAATCTTCAGACTGAATGAATTCAGTACGCCGGGGGAGAGGTGTAGTCTATAATGCTGTAGATCATTTCTCGCTTTAATCGCTGAATTTCAGTTTGCTCCGGCGCCTCGGGCGAGCATTTAGGCTTTGATAATATAACCACGTTTCCCTTTAGGTGCTCATGACAAATGTATAAACTGACAAGAGCGGTTCCGTGTGGCCCCCTCACTGATTAAAAGGCCGTAAGTGCGAATGGCCGGTGGTTTGTGGAACTAAGCCACTGCCCCAGGAAAACAGCCCGCGGCACAAATCATTTGCTGCGGCTTGATTCCTCAAATCCAGGCACCTTTGGCTAAGAGGCAAACGCTGTGCCTTTATTCGTCTCAGACCGCCTAATGATTAAACGTGTCGCAACGAGATTAACGCCGTGCCTATGGCCTGGGGAGATGCCTTCATTTGTTAAACTACCAGTTTATTTGTAACGGTGAATTTCATGGCGCTAAATTCGCCGTCTTGGCACCTTTATCGACGCCGCCGAAACAAATTGGTTTAAGGATTATCATTTTAATCACTCCCTTTCGCAATATCTTAACGCGTAAAGGGAAAAGCCTTGTAGTTCTTCCACCCGGTTTGAAATTAATTACAGGGTTTTTTGTTCGGCGAGTAGATTCATGAAATACTGCAATAATGTGGATTTCTTCGCGAGAGTCCGAACAAGGCCAGTGCTTCACCGAGCAGTCAGGCTTTTTCTTCGTTACAAATTACATGATTAGAGAGACACCAGTGCTTTCACTGTGCTGTGCCGGATGCATCTCTGGTGCTCTAGCGAACTCTACTGACATAACGGCGTATTGTCCTGAGGAAATAAGTAAGAACCCCATTCTCCTTTTGGGCAACGGTAACACTGTGAGACGTGAAAACGTAATACAGCATCAGAAGTTCACAAAGCTCAAACTCATTCTGTGGCTGCGGAAGAAGTACATAGGTCTCTAAGTAATCAATTAACCTACAGAACAACAACAACAACAACAAATACCACTACTACTACTAATACTAATAATAATAATAACACCCTTATTTACCACCAGTAATTCTAATATGCCTATCACTACTTATTCTCTACTAATACTACTAAAATTCCTCCTAACCTCTACTAATTCTAACATGCCTACTACTACTATTACTACTTATTCTCTACTAATACAACTAAAACTCATACGAACCGCTACTAAATCTAACAGGCCTACTGCTACTACTACTACTACTACTACTTATTCTCTATTAATATTATTAAAACTCCTTCTAACTACTAAAGGCCTACTACCACCACCGCCATCACAAATTCTAACAGGCATACTACTCCTACTCTCACTAATACTAATTCTAGTACAAGAGTAAAAGAGCCACCCACTACTACTACTACTACTATCTACTACTACTAATAATAATAACACCCTTATTTACCACCAGTAATTCTAATATGCCTATCACTACTTATTCTCTACTAATACTACTAAAATTCCTCCTAACCTCTACTAATTCTAACATTCCTACTACTACTATTACTACGTATTCTCTACTAATACAACTAAAACTCATACTAACCGCTACTAAATCTAACAGGCCTACTGCTACTACTACTACTACTTATTCTCTATTAATATTATTAAAACTCCTACTAACTACTAGAGGCCTACTACCACCACCGCCATCACAAATTCTAACAGGCATACTACTCCTACTCTCACTAATACTAATTCTAGTACAAGAGTAAAAGAGCCCCCACTACTACTACTACTATCTACTAATATTACTAATGTTAATACTACTAGTACAAGTACGAGTGACTATTCTAATAAGCATACTAGTCCTACTACTACTATGACTAGTAATACTACTAGTATTAGTACAAGTACCACTAATAATTCTAATATGGCTATTACTAATAATAAGTAGGAATAATTTCAATAGACCTACTACTACTACTACTAATGCTAGAACTACTACTGCTAGCACTAATATTACTACCAGTAATGATACTTACAATAGGTCGCATTTTATTAGTAATTATAGGTCTAATTTTTTTAAAATAAATAAATAATAATAATAATAATAGACCACAGCCTGGACCACGTTCAACGGAGACCACTGATAGGACAGTTACATTAGCAGTTTACTGTAAAGGGGTTTCTTCTAGTACTGGACCACATTTCCCTTTCAATGTAGAATCGCTTGTCAGATACAGTGTAGTTCAGAATTAAGCTTAATCTCTAAAGTGACGTTTTACTCGTTTATAAATAACGTGCTTTTCATATTTTGGAAATCTTATTCCTTACAGAAGATCCCATAAGCGTGTACATCTCTAAATAGTAGAAGGGCAAAGCACGTGCTGTGTCTTGCGTAATGGGTACCGTTTAAGTCGTGCTCAGAGTATCACTCCCGCTCACGCTCGATTAGTTTTGAATTAAAAAAGTTACAGAATTTCTAAACGAGTTGTCTGACGATAAAGGGTCAAACTCCATTTAACAGGCGACTATATTACACACGAGCACGTAATCGTTACACACCAACACAACAGTGAGAGGAAGGAAGGACTAGATAGGCAGATAGATAAAGAGAGAGAGAGAGAGAGAGAGAGAGAGAGAGAGAGAGAGAGAGAGAAAGAGAGAGAGAGAGATTTGCTCTACTCTAACACACTGTATGGAGAGAGAGGTCGTGTGATAAAGGTAAATGTGCTCACCTGGCGGCTGACGGAAGAGGGTAAGTGGTGTAGCTTGAGTTAAGACACTGTGCAGTTAATGAAATATCTCCAAATGGAAGTCAGGAGTGCACGCACCGATAAGCCTGATGTGCTTTATATACACAGGGCGCAAGTGCTGCTCTCCTGATTTTGCCCAAGTGCGTTTGCATAGCTGGCGAAGTGGCTCTGCCTTAGCTGCCTCGCTAACATCGCACGATGTTTGTTTTCCCCCTGCAATGACGTGAGGCAAAATATTGGCCATATGTTCATCGGCAATAAATTGGTCAGGAGAGCAAACACGACTGCCTCCTGAGCGGGCTTTTAGCTGATTCGACCTAACTCGCACAGCGCCAATCCGCAAACCTGTCATTTTTACACAAGACTCTCAAATCCAATTGGATTTTTTTCATTTACTGGTTTATTCATTTTTATTTATATAGCTGTGCAAGGCTGCTTATGTTAAATACAGATCACTAGTGAATTCAACCAGTTTCTATAAAGGACTGCTTTGCCACAGAGAGGGTCTCTAATAAATCGCTTGGTTACCATGGGGCTGCGCATTGAAAGGAGCAGATGTGGCATGTTATTTTGGGGGAAAGCACCGTTTACTTAAGATACCCCTGAAGCAACTGTTGATTTCCGAGGTCACAGTAAAGTGAGTGAGCTGAACCAAAGTATAAAGGTTACAACGCTTATACCGAATCAAACTACCAGAGAATGTAAGAGATTCTAAACAGCAGGCCGCTTGCAGGGATTATAATGTTTACAATGTTTTGACTATGTTGCTTAATTTATTAGCCCAATCACGAATCATGTGGATAGAGTGGGTTTCTATATTTTATTGTATTTTCTGTTAACCGGACAAAAAGTAACACAAGCTTTTCAGAATTTAATTAGACTTTAAATTGTGATATTAAACATTGCTCCCACCGAATGATTATGCAACTAAGGCAGCAAAGTCTGTTATGTCACACACTTCGTTAAAAATTAAAGATGGTGTGCTTGATTTATTTATTTATTTATTTATTTATTTGTGAGTGAACACATGTCAAAATTATTTACAGGTCTTTGCATTGTTAAATAAAAGCTTGGTAGAGAAATTATTTTCACTGCGTTAGTAGGCAGGCTTCAGTAACATGGAAAGATACAGTGACACCCTACAACCCCTCAACGCTGATCCAAGAATTGCGATCCAAGTCTTACGGTGGGCCATTAAGCACAGTAACAAAAGAAAGCATGAAAATATCTATAAAGTCTTACATAATGAGGGATATTTAGTGGACGATAATTATTTATAACTTTGTTTTTAAAATTATGTTCAAAACTATTTTGCTAAATTATTTATTTATTTATTTATTTATTTATTTACTTGGGCGACATTAAAAAGCCTGGCGAGTGTAACTCGACTTTCGGCAGCTATATCCCCTGCGCTGCCGTGATAAGTGAGTAGAACAACCCGAATCGATGATTTTATTGCGGGCAGGCTGGAATCCGCGCGAGATAATGACTGGTGTTGCCAAGTAATGCGGGGCCGAGCATCAATCAATGAGGAATACATTACTGATAGGTTTTGTGGGTCTCCACTTTACTGATGAAAGACAGAGATTAGCCTGATGCTGTCTCCCTTTCTTAAGAGTACTGCCAAGACCTGCGGAATACAAATAAATAAAATGGTCTCATTACAGCATTCAGATTCCACATTAACCTAAAGTAGCCGGTAAGATGTGCAATGTATTCATGCAGCTCCTAGTCAGTACAAAAATCCCTTCCACTCACCCCAGCGTGTGAATCCTCTTGTGCTGTGGGAGTTCCATTAAAGCCACTCAGACGGCCAACTGAAAGACCTTCAGAACGAGGATGGGGAAGATAGACCCTTGCGGTCAAGCTATTAGAACTCATCCCTGCCCAAAGCCTGATGACTGAGACACTTCAGATGAGCTGGACGAGCACAGAGAGCACATAAAGACACCAATGGCGTGCCATTCTTCAATCTATCAGTTCAAGTCTTGATATATCAGCCACTCAAAGGAGGACACTCATGAGGAAGGAATGCTCCTCCATATACAAACGCAACTGAGAGCTTTGTGCATTCTCATCTGCCGGTGCACTCTGGGGAAAAATGTTTAATTAACACCCGGGCACCCTTGTGCATTTCTAGTGCGAAAGAGACTCCTGATCTGGGGACTTGTTCGCTCTTTACTTTTTTTGGCTAGCATGATGGCCACTGCTCTCGACTTAAAAGGCACCATTTTACTCTGTTCACTGAAACACATTTCAAGAAATCTCCGCTTTAATGGTGCCTCAAGATGTCAGGTCACATAAATCAGGATGCTGCAGCCCATATAGAGCCTGGAGTGATGATTCAAACAGAAAAAAACTTGATTCTCTGTGAACCAGACAAAAGCAGCGGATTCAAAAGATGCTGGGAGAGCAGCCACGCTGGACGGGGCCAAATCCAGAGTGGGCTCTTTATCTTCCTCATGCCAGTGTGGCGATCATGGGAATGCCTGCTAGAGTAGAGGTGCTTATCAATGCCTAACTACTTTCTTGCTAAAAGGGAGTCTATGGAAAGACTGCTTCTTGAGAGTGTGTGAAAACAAGTCAGAAGGTGATGTGATACGACTTTGTGGATTGAGAAGTATAAATGTTAAAACAGTTCCTCAAACTAATGCCAGAGCAAAAACAATGCATTTGATTTGTGTTTGTGTTTTCCTTTTTTGCTTACTGCTACCATCTAACCACATGCCTGCTTGGCTGGAAGCATCACAAGTGTTTTTATACATTAAATTCTTCCAAAGCCTTGTGACAAGGAAAACCATTAATTTCGCTTCTTTCATTTCTCTCTGTAAGGCTTCTTTCCATGAAATTGTTTCAAGGACTGAAACAAATGGCTCATAAAAGCTCCAAGAACAACTTTAAATCAGCCAACCTCCAGATATTGTTAAGGAAGCTGGAGGTCAAATAAGACTGAACAGCTCCGAGTTGGTGAAGCAAGGATTTCACAAATAGAATCAGAATTTAAGCATCTGACATTTCCACGGTTCACTCTGAA
The DNA here is from genome assembly GCA_021613375.1 of Megaleporinus macrocephalus. Taxonomy (NCBI): domain Eukaryota; kingdom Metazoa; phylum Chordata; class Actinopteri; order Characiformes; family Anostomidae; genus Megaleporinus; species Megaleporinus macrocephalus. The sequence goes on from CM038712.1 coordinate 35,400,768, forward strand.
CATCACTAAGCCATCAAAAGAAGGCCATCACATTCAGCAAACTACAAGAGCTGTATAATATTAATGCACAATAGAGTGTACAACATGCTGTCCTTGCTTCAAATAATGTTTTGATCTATCAACAGTGACACGACGTAAAGCCAATGATTTTGACTAAGGCAACAGTAGAGAGCATCACAAGAGGTCCTTTTCAGGGTAGAGAGACAACGTGTGATAGTTCTTTCAGTGTGGTTGAAAAGATGAACAAATCAAAACTGACCAATACGAATACCTGAAAGTAAACAACAGAAAGAGTGCTGCAAACACTTGAAATTACCATGATTATACCTTTTCGCAGATGACTTGTGATTCAAGAAGGGAACAAAATCAATGCATTAGCAAACATCTGGATAAGTAACTGATTAGGTGTCCTGCAATCACTACCAAGGAGCTTGGTTTCAATGAGCTGTTCTAATAGGCGGCTCACGCGCACTTCACATAGTGCAAATCATTCAAGTCAAGACAAGCAGGTCGAAAAATCATCCAAACATCTAATAAACAATTTATTTTATCTCAGTGTCAGCTGTTGTGCTATATCTTCAAATCTAAACGTTCCTTGCGGTATGTTTAAAGAATTTTGCCATTGGCAGATCCCTATTTTCTCTTTTTACAGCATGCGGGGGAAGCTTTTGTACATACCATGTTTGGATATTGTATCCTCTGTTGCAAGGACACTGCACTCGGCGAAACAGTCTTGGAAAGCCATTCATATGACAGACCTGACATATAATAGAGAAAAAGAACAAGGTACAATTATGGTGTGGAAATTTCACCCTTGAATCCCTCTTTTTAAACCAACTGAATCCATCTGCAAATAAAAAAAATCACAAACAAAAAGAATTCTACCTCCTTTCTCATGCCATCGTGCTTGGCTTTTCTAACTGATATGTGTGCAGTTCACCGTACCTGATAACCGTCTGCAGCTCTGAACCGCTGTAGTATTTCCCGCTCGATGCTGCCGGAGTCTCTGGCATGGCTTCTTTTGCAGCAAATCAACCAGGCCTGGGCCTGAGCGGCACTCGGCATCTTCACTGCTCCACCTTAAACAGTGAAGCCGGCTCCAGCTTCCACAGACACAGCAGTTCCTCTCCATCTGCCTGGATAGATCTCCCCCACGAAACCCTCTCCAGACCTCCAGATTGCAAGCAGTTACTCTGGCAGCTTGTTTTAACTTTCCTATAAAACGAGACTGCTTAGAGATGCCATATCTGTGCAGGTTATGTTTCGGTGTGCCATGACCTAAAATAACAAAAAGAAAGGAATTGCATTTCAGGTTTGAAATTATTTTTTCCCAAGCGTCCTAGAAGTGGCACAAAAAGGCGACGTTAAGTAGCCATCCTTCGCACCATCAAAGTGTAACAAGGGCTTACTCCACATTTCAAAAGCAGCTTTCATTCTGTTTCGCTGGCTTACACTTCTGATGTACTTGAATATATCAATCTTGTTTCAAAGTCTTTCTTAACAAAGGACCAAATGCTTTGACGGTATTTCAACTTGCAACAAGTCTCTCCAAATTTCCTTTCAAAATAAATTTTTTTTTGAGAATTGTGCCAGTACATAATCAATCTGAGTGGCTAATCTTTCACTGATCGAGAACGATAAAATTCTCTAATAAACCCCACCTGGTAATGAACACTTGCTGTGCATTGCTGTATTGAAATGCGCAAAGAGTGAACAATTGACTTAAGGTTACAATGTCTATCCCTTAATTTTCCATCTCCTAAAAGTATTTTCAGAATTCACATACAATTCCACATACTTAAAAGCACTTACGGACCTCAAATTGGCAATACTTTAGTAAAGTACTTGATATCATGACATTAAAAATGCTATGATTCATTATCATGGGCATATATTATTCTGTCTGTGGTGTGTGCGCCTGAGCATGTGTCTCAGCTTGGGTCTGCTTGTTAGGCAAGCAGAGTGTACTCTCTTTTGAATCGAGGGTGGGCTCATGTTCTCCAGGTAGAAGGGCCATACAAAGGGAGAAGACCAGAGTATTAAGATGGTTGTAAGACTCACCTTGAACTAGACATCACCCCAGAAAGACGCACATTACCCATCTGCTTTTTCTGAAGCCCTTTAATTAAAACATCCAAAATAAAAGCAGAGAAGAAGAGCAAGAATTCAATGTGCCTTCTACAGATGGGCAGACAAATTTCAGCATAATAGTGTAGTAAATATACTCTTTATACTGGGCCTATGATGGCAATTAGCATGTTTTGTGGAGAGGTCTAAACTTTCCTCTAAAGCGGTCAAGATGACAATTTGGGATGATAGATGGAAGTCCATTTGTGAAGGTAATCAAATTTGCTGCCCATTCTTCAATACTGAAAGGGTGCTTTTATAAGGTGATATCAATTGAAGAATAAAATGCAAAGGACCAATGAAGAACTCATCGTCAAGCAACCTTAATTGGCCATCTCTTTTTTTTTTTCTTCAAAGCATATGAACGCGACTCTATAATGAAGGCCAAATATCCCATCCAAATCTGCCATTCACTGTGTTGCGAAGCACACTCTAGGTTCAATTAGTAGAAAGAATGACAGTAGAAGCTTTTGGGCATTTATCTGCCTGGCACGATCTAACCATGCAGCAATATTTATAAAATCTACACTTAATATAGACTGTAATCCTGTAAGGTGTGTCAGGAAGACAGTGCTTAAAAATGGACATAGATGTTAGAATTTGACTTTATATTTTGTCAATGCCATGACACGTCAACCTCTTTCAAATAGTACACCTGATGCATTGTATGACCTGCTCAGGTTTTAAAAGCATGATGAGAAATAGGTCAACAAATCATGTGAGTACGACTCTCATCTAGAAGACCACTTCTAAAGTTATGCTGATCTGTAAAGTTTTGTTGGGTGAATTTTACACTTAAAACATACTGAGCGACACCATTCCTTGCCTGTATATTAGTGGGCTCCATCACTGATACATACATGATGTGCACTACAGGCCTTGAAGGTTTGCTTCTTATACAAATTGACTTTTTGGCTTATACAAATAGACTTTTCTTCAGCTAATCAGGCAAACCGAAGCACTGGTGCTTGTTAATCAAAGTTAAAAAGTCAGAAGCAGTTTTAGCTTTCCATATTTTGTGCTTAGCTGACTGCCTCAGATCATAAACACAGACAGATGTGTGTAAAGAGTGAGCTCTTTGACATGGCTGTCCACCATAACCAGGTTTATCGCTCACCTAGGAAGGAAAGTGACTCCTGCATTACTTGGTCACCATAGAGACCTTAACCAGAGACCTGGGTTCTCTTCTTCGCTGCCATCTAGTGGTGGTAGGCTAACTGAGCACATGGCCTATTGCTTAGGCAAAGTACAGTAGAAGTACTAAATGCAGCACCGTGTCTCCCAGGTAATTATTTCCTTTATTAACAGGCCACAAACAGACACATTCTCAATGGCGGGTGTGTAATGGGCCATTATTTAAATAAATGGGGGTAATGGCATGGGGTTGGTGACCCCCTTAGTGCGATGGGCCTCTCCATATGGGCACACCTGCCGAGACAAGGTAACGTTTATCACTGACACCTTCTAGGGCAGCGAGAGAAAAGGGAGCCAAAATGGCTGCGAAGGTCAGGGCTGCGGGGGCACTTCGGGCCAGTCACATCCCAAATTCAGCCATTTGCTAAAGCTACACTCTTGTGGTTGCCAGGCTACCGCCTAATAAAGGTGGCGAAGCATGGCATCAGGGAAAACAGAGGTAAGATGTTGACTTTGAGATAAGTACCTCTTGAAATGAAACAGCACCATCACATCGCATTCTAAACAACATTTTGAACTTGAAATGGCCCACAGACCGGGGGGGAGAAAAAAAATCTTTGTGTTCCGCAACTCTCTCAGACACCTACATTTGCATAGCAGTTAGGTTAGTTAAAGGCAAATAATTACTAATGTTTTAATTACAGCACATGAATAGGATAATATAGTTCTTGCTGTTTTAGGTTTATTTCTCTAGTGTGCGAGAGTGTGTGCATGTGCTTGATGCTGGAGCACTCGGATGTCTCCTTATTAAAGTAAACAAAAAGATAATTATATGTTCTCTTGCTAAACGTTGGCATGGTGGGTACTTAGAAAGTCATTGTTGAAATGGTAACTGGAGAGTATATGGCCATTCACAACAGTTCTCTTCATCACTACTGTCTACAGTGGGATTAGTTCACTTTACCCTCCTATTCTCTCTCTCTTTGGTGTGGAGTCAAGGGTCAAGAAAATTGTTTTGCTGGCACTTACAGTCACTAATCGCATGTGACACATAGGGACATACACAGTAGGCCTGATAGAGAAACAGCAGATATACAGACCTTTTTGTGAGCTTTAGTTTACAGACCGTTGCAGTGGATTTGCAGAACTTGCTGTACTGATTCTTCAGAATAATTGATAATAATAATCAGAATAATAACAAGGTAACAGGCCATGTGTCTAAAATCAACTTAAAAATCATTACATAAGTATATGTATTAAGTATGTCTAATAAAGTACAAATGTGCCAATCAGTGGCCAAAAATGCCATGCAGATTAAAATGAGTGTTCATACACTGACGAGATTTAGCAGTTTAGCAGTACAGTGGCATATCAGGTAGAATGTAAGAGCTCATTTCCCTGTGATGTACCAACCACTTCCATATTTGCCATGTTTTAGCACCCCCCAGCATTTCAATCATAATAGAAACTGAGCGATATAATCTATATCAAAGTAACCCAGTTATCTGCAAATACTTTGTCTATATATCCTATTAGTAGTCTTCCTGTTCCCTCTAATGAAAAGCATGACACTACCACCACCATGCTTCCCTGTAGTGATGGTACTATATTGAGGTATGATCAATGTTAAGTTTTCACCACACATAGCACTTTGCATTTTATCTCAATGGTGGTCTTGTTTTCCAACTTTGCTGAATCAATCTGTATCTTATGCTTCCTGGCAAACCTCTTGAGTAGTTGCTTCTTTCTCACCACCTTCACAAACAGACCGTTTTTATACAGAACCTTTGATGTCGTGAACTAGCGCATCTTCACTCTTCCTTAAGCCATTGAACTCTGAAGTTCTGTCAAAGTGAATAGTTTACCTAAAATAGCTTACCTAAAATTTCCCTCACAAATGTACAAATAACACACGTATGTACATATTAAAACTTGCACAAAAACTTGCGTCTGTGGAACGCTGTTGAAGGGCTGACCATCAGGGCCTCCTCCCCACTCATCACCAGCCAGCTCTCCTGCCCATTTGTGCTACTGCTACACCCTCAGTTACATCACTGTGCCATCCAGATGCACCAGCATTGAGATAGGATTGGACTGTTTCAGCTCACACCTACTTTACATAAAAACTCAGTCATACACTGCTTCAGTCATACACTGCCTCAGTCATACACTGCCTTTACCTGTGCAGCTTCTAAAGCTTTGCTATCCAGATTTCAAACAAAGACTCTTTTTTAGTTTATTAAACTGTATAAACTGTAAATACAGTTTGACCAGAGGAGGATGGGTCTCCCCTTGTGAGTCTGGTTTCTCCCAAGGTTTCTTCCTCCAGCTGAGGGAGTTTTTCCTTGCCACTGTTGCCTCTGGCTTGCTCACTTGGGGATATATGTTGTAAAACTGTTTTCAAAAGCTGCTTTGTGACAACATCATTGTAAAAAGCACTATTTAAATAAACTTGACTTGACATTTTATATCTCATGTTTTTCATCCATGTTTTTATCCATGTTGACCAACAATACTGTCAAAGGCTTATTATTTTTTATTTAAAATCTGTGGCAGGTAATTTAATGCTTCACAGGTATTAACTAATTAAAACTGATTAAATAGTCACTTTTGTTAGGAACATATGCTGCTTACATATAAGTTAATGTTTATAAGCTTTGAGTTTCCTAAGGGAATGGGCTTAAATACTTAGCTTAGGACTTAGCTTGGCTTTAACTACAGATAAATAGCCTATCTTGACTTTAAAAAAGTTTTGTGAGACATTTTAAGGTACACTTAAGTGGTCTTAAAGCAAGCCTACTGTGAATTTCATGTATAGGCCACATGGTTCAGAGTGCTAACAGAATGAGTTAAAAGACATTGTTTGTGTGGTTGTGAGAAATCCTTGTCTCTTTTGAAACCAAGTCAACATAAATATCTATTTGATGGAATGAAATCCAAGAGAAGAAGCTACCTAACCTTCCTTTTCCAGATGACTCCCTATAAAAGACCTACCACAGAAATATGGCCACCAAACCTTTACATTTCAGCTTTTACAAATTAGCCAATTGTAGTACTACAAGTCTAAGAAGACAAAGGTTACAAGCTTTTTCTCAGGTATGAGCGGTATGCTGCTGTATCTGAGCCACTTGTCAAACAATGCTGTTGAAATCTCCAAAAATGCATCTTGTTAGCTGTCATCTGCAGACTTTCCATAAATATCATCAATTGCTCTAATATTGGTTAAACCAAGGGGTCATAGTATGCTGTACACCTTTCAGAACCACGGCTCTTGTTGTCCATTTTAAGTGTACAGATTCTATGCAGCTAGAAAGCATCTGTATTGCTCGTCTGGTCTCCACACACAGAAAATTCCACACAAATAAATGGACAAATCTACAATACACTATATAGCAGTCTATTACAGTTTAAGAGGTTCTATCATAATAACAGCAATGACTCTTTTTGATGGCATACTGATGACTTATGGAATGTAAGCTACGAGTGAATACTACACAGCTACAACTTTGTAAAAATCTGAGAAGCAACGATGCTTGAACTATACATTATATGCATAAGCATCATTTGACACTGGGTGAACTTTTTATGATAAACGGACAAAAAGAAGAGACCCAGAACTGCTTGGAATAAAATCTCATTGCATTAGCTTACATTAAAAGCAAAGACTTTTCTGTATAGGTGCCATTTTGGAGTTATTGGGTGGGGGTCAGGGACAACATGTATTTGTGTGCATGTATGCATGCTAGGTCTAGGTGCATCTGAATAAGAAAGGGCAAAGGTGTGTAAAGTGTTCACACAGAGTTCATAAGTTGGTAACCCACATGAATCGTTCCCACAGCTAGCCTCCATAGCCTTCACCTGGTCCAGGGGCTTGTGAAAGGAGCTGGGTGATGTCACCAGCAGGGTGTATTGATTGACCAAAGAGATGCAATTAAAGAGACAAAAACACACAAAGTAAAAGCTGTGTACATAAAGAGAAGCCCAGGACAATAGGCAGGGCAAGGCCCATTCAGGACCTCATTCCTCAAGCACTGGCCTGGGGTCTTCTACAAGGACTGAGAACGGTTGTTGAGAGGGGATTGTGGGTGGGGTGAGGAAGGCTTGTGTTGGGAGAGGAGTGTAAGTGTCCAGGAAAGAGGACGCTGGATGTTGCTAGGATGTAGCAGAGTGGCAATGAAGGGCCCAACTCTTGTTCTGTGCAACAATCGAGGTGTCAAGCAATTACTATGGACAGCTCAAGGATGGCTGTTGGGGGTCGCTAGATGCTGCCTCTTCACATGGAATAGCAAACACACCAGCGGACATCTGGACACATTCATTTCTTCTATCTATCAAAATGTGTGCCTACATCATAAATCAGTCTGCTTTACTGCAAAACGGTTTCATGTGTTCTTACATACATTTGCATGCAAAGCTTTGGGTGCACCTGGCCAGATGACATCTTGTATATTGAATTCCCAATATGATTACTTTTTAGGAGAATGAAAAACATTCTCAAAGTGTAAGTCCATCAAAGTTTCTGCATAGTGTTTAAAAAACAGTACTGCTGTGTCAGATCTACTCGTGCAACCACAACATACACTAACAGAGAACCACTACATAAGTGTCACTGCAGCAATGAAAATAAACCACCATCCAGATAATATCTGCTGTATTGTTGTCCTGTGGGGGTTCTAGATACTTACAAACAATGTCAAAGCATATAACACAATATGCAAAGAAACAGTCTGTAATGCTAGAACTATGAAATGCATCTGTATGGAAAGTGGATAAAATAGACAATGAGTGTAAATACAATACAAAGTAGCATTATTAACTTATTATAAAAGAAGTAATTATTATCTTGCAGGCCAGTTTAAAGTTCCAGATTTCTCCTGGATGCCCAGACATTCCATGATTTTATTAAATTGCTTCACCACCAAACTTGATTCAGCTTACTGAAGTAGTCAAACCAAGAATTAGACGATAACTGCAAATAATACTGGGTTGCCACAAGGAAAAGCTAGGGATGGGTTAAATATATACACTAACATATGTAAAACCACTATTTACTGTATTACTACTGTTCAAATATTTTAAAAAGTGTTATGGTGAGCACATAAAAGTTAAGAGATGGTTTCAAACTGACAGTGATATTGATATATAATTCAACAATAATTCAGCATGGACGTTTAAGATATGGCTCAACAGTGAGCATCGAAGCTTGGATGTCAATGTAAAAAGAGAAACCGTTCCTAAATACCCTTCACCCTTCTCCGCAGTAATTGCCTTTTAACCAAGGCATCGCCACCTGGCATTCAGCACTGAGAAACAGAGCATTGTCAACCTCTGGCACTCTGCCTTTAATCTGCCCTTTTTCAGGACTACACAAGGTCTCCTTCACTTCAGGTAGGGTCACTCACCCTCCATGTCACCTCTACCCACCCAGACCCAACCGCTGTATTCCACCCACAATGCTGCCATTCTCATCTGCCGCCCAGGTGTCACGGAAAAAGTGGTCCGCCTCTCTTGTTTCTTCATCAAACGGTCCTGCATTAGCATTTTCTCATTAGTCAGACACTTTTATCATTCAAATTTGTAGATTATCGCTTGTCCTGCCGATGAACATAGGTTGCCCCTGACAACAAAGCAGTGGGGAGTGAGGTACACAGAGCTCTAAACAGAACTCAAGCTGCCTGATGTGATCCAGCACCAAATGCATGATTACTGCATTACCTATTACCTAAATGGTTATTGTCTTGGATGTGCAGGCCTAGAAAGCCTGATATTACCTGGAGGTTCTGTGAACTTTTAAAGAGGTTTGCACATATAATTTACAGAAATACTTCTACGAAGAACCATCCACTGAAAGGTTGTTTGGAAAGCTTTCAGTGGTTCTTCTATGGTTCTTCTAACCCTTTTTGGCTCCTATTTTTACGTGTATGGTAAAAATGGTTTGACATAATAAAAAACAGAGAGGCCCAGGAGGCTTATTACTCATTACATATCAAATGTGAGTGTATTTGGTGAGTTTCATCCAAGTCCACAATAGGCTTCAAATATCATTTGGAAAATTTCTATTCATCCTGCTTAATGCCTCTACATACAGGCATGCCCTTACGAATAAAGTAGCCTATATTCAACCATGAGCGAAAAGAGCTGTGGTGCTCAGTTCGCAGTAAATGATCAAAACCCCAGCAGCAGAGAAGGCTGTGACAAGCACGGAGGAAAGGACCAAGCAATTGATGGATGGCCTGGTGGAAATCGCCATCTCATTAAATCACATGAACGGGGTCCAGTCTTCACACACAGTCATACATCAAGGATGGTGGTAGAAGGGATGTGCCTATAGCTCTTGCATCCTCTAAAAGTAGCTGGTGCAGTGTACTGTTATTTTTTTCATTTCTTTTTTCTTTTTTTTTTAAATGTATATTTTATATTGTTGATTAGCGCACTTTTATTAAGCAGGAATAATCACTTCAAAATGAATAGCACATTATTAAGTCTTCTAGTGGCTCTTAGGGGGGTTTTATCAGAGCTTTGTATCAGCGTGCAATTCATCTCCAGCCATTCTTCACGGGGAATATGTTTTATATGAGGCCCCATTTATCATCTCCTGTCAGCTCTTAAACGTAGCATTATTCGCTCTAGAGTTATAAATTGGAATCATTAAACAGTTTTTCATTTAATCTGATGCAATAACGGCCTCGCCTTTATTGGCTTGTGAAAAGAAAATAGTAAATACAATTGTCTGTCAAGATGAGCTGAGATAGCGGCTGCTCCCTCGCTCCTCCCGCCCGTGTGCCGCTGAAATGAAATTAGGAGGAGAAGAAGAAGAAGAAAGTATAATCAGTGTCATAAGATTTGCTTGACTTTCAAAGTGGAAGTGGTGGGGGTGGGGGGGACGACGACGGGGGAACGCGAGAAGCAGAGCGACACCTCCGCGAACCCTATCACAAATACACGACTTCTGGGCCTTTTTTTCATCGACTGAGTTACATCAATCAGTCGAGTCTTTTCAAGCTCGAGAGATGGATTTAACTCGCCACCACAATAAAAACGCACAAAGCCTGCCATCGGTGAACTCAATTAGATGTGCAACAAAACAGTCTTGTTGTACGCCGAACCCCCTGTCCCGAAAGCACTGACCTAATACGCGGCCAACTAGCAACTAATGTAAAGAGCTGGAAATAGCTAGATGGATCTGTGAACCTTGCGCTGACCCATCAGGGGAAGTACGCCAAGCCGCTGAAGTTCAGTCTCTTCAGTACCTTCAGTGCGCCGGATGAAAATTCATCTGTAGCGTTTTATGTCTTTCATTGAGAGCACCATGAGATTTGATTCCCTCGGTTGCTTGCTTCCATCGCGCAGCTTCACACTGACGACCTTCTGAGCATCCGCAACAAACAAGCGCTTTCTAAAATCTGCCTCAAGACACACTGACTCAAGAAACTACAATGTCCTGTTTTCCTCAACAAGCCAGACTTTGGAGGAGGACAGAGTTAGATCTTCGTATCCATCAACACCGTTCCTTACCTCTGATAGAAAGGATGGAGAAAGGCTGCCACCTTCTGGCTAAAGAGCTCATTGGTGTGGATCTTCAGGCCTTCTCCTCATAACCCTGCAGACATAGGTACGTTGTGACAACCTATTGTTTTGGTGCTCATAACGTTGTCACAACGTTAAAATGCAATTCCTCAGAAAGTTGTGACAACATTATCTGACAGTGTTGCCACTACGTTATCACAACGTTGTCACAAGCTCCTATTCTTCATATATTCCATTATATCTTTAAGGAATTCCATAAAATGTTGTTAAGGTGCCAACAGGTAGTCGTAATAACACGTGACAACATTATTTAAGTGACAATCTATGCAAAAAGCGCCACCATTCGATAACGTTGAGACAACGTTACTATTAAATAATGTTGTCACTCGTTGTTATGACTACCTGCTGGCATCTTAGCACGATCCAATGGAGTTCTATGATGATATACTGGAATATATGAAGACTTCTACACGGTTGTGACAACGTTGCCGTTCGCGAATTATTCTCTAATAAGATTTAAAACTAATATAAAGACATTAATGTTAGCTGAACTTATCCGTGGAGGTTGAGGTCGCTGTGTGAATATGTGGCTCAGTCAGGTGACTTAGCTATGCTAGCAAACGGTAGTGACGGTTGACTGATTAAGAGGCCTGTTTTCACCAAAAACGTTTGCCTCCACTTTATACAATTACTGGCAATTTTTAACAACATATTATTTTTGCCCACAATTACAGCTCCAGTGAAAATTCCTGCAGTCAGAAACGCTAAATTGAGACACTGCTATGGTGGCGTTACAATTATAAGTGTCCTGTCAACAACAGATAGATCATATAACATTATAGTATATGGAGGACGGTCTTTTCTATATATGTATTTTGATTACTGCCTTTCTGTATATCCCAGTATGCATTTAGGTCTTTAGTAATCAACTACACAACTCTGTAACAAAACAACAAAACACCATGTGAAGGTCACCAGTGAAACCATGTCTGTTCATAGCTCGTCTCTTTAAGCAGGGTTTTGACTGCAACCAGTCATTCTGTTCGGCCTGCACTGCCGACTACTGGTGGTGGAAGCAAAGCTTGATCACTGATATGTATGAGAGCATGAGTGAAGCTCATTTATTCATTATGAAATGATTAATATTTTTTTAGAGAATACGTTTAATATAATTATTAACTGACTGTCTAACTAACAAAGTAACAATCCAGCCGAATAACTGACAGTTAAATACTTCTAAACGATCTTCTAATGTCCTTCTTTCTAAACAGCAAACTATGATTTCAGTTTTGGCCACATTCTAAATGATCATAAAAAGATAGATCAGATTATCAGCTGTGTAAAACCTGTAGTCTGGGTTTAAATACAAGAACGGAACTAATAGATACACAAATCTCAAGTTTCACATTTTCTGGAAACAGTTTATCATCATCAGGGGTGAAAAGAGATGCCTGTTGTTGATGTGCCTAAGAGTAATAAAGGTGTATGTTTAGTCTTTCCTTATGCTCAGGTTAATTACTCTTAAGAATTCCACAATCAGATGTTTTTTCCCAAAACATCATAACTGTGCTACTCCACTTCTGTCCAGAGGGTGGAGCATTTGTTCAAGAAGAGCTTGGACAAGTTTAACACTCTTGGCCATATCCAACAGAAAACATATTTCTCCAAACTTCAATGAACAATTACTTACTGTATTAATATGATGTAATAATAACAATTATTTACTGTACTTAATATTTGGAAATAAACCACCACCAATAATAATAACAACAATAACAATAACAATATTATTATAGTATTTCTTTCTCTTCTTCCTCTTATTATTAATTATTATTATCATTAGTATTATTAATAGTAGTAGTAGTTGTATTACATCTCTGTAATTAAACTTACCAAGAAGATACTGTGCACTTAAATTCGCAGAAAACACTGTATTTACATTTCTCCCCATAGAGGACGTATTAACTTATTTTCACTTAGAAAATCAACAAAACACACAATTATACATTAGTTCATTTTCTGGCAAGATTATATTAGGATTATATAAGATTAGGCAATGCTTTTTATTAACTTTTAACTATGTTAATGAATTCGTAACTATTTTTAGTTATTAACTGTTTATTATATGAATCTATATATTGTTTCTGTCCAATGAAAAACAAGTTTCTCCAGAATTAGATATACTGGAAACGGTCCTGGACAGTTAGACATGTTATAAGCAAAGGGCTTTGTGGCGGTGCTGGATTACTTTGTGCAAAAGACTTTTGTTATGGCATGTTTAGAGACTGAGTCTCATATCATGAGTTAAGTTCATCTTATCAACAGCATCACACATATCTCATTTCTCACCTGAGAACTTGACATGCCAGATGCTTCCATGGGGGCGTGGGGCATGGGGGGTGGTAATTTAAACTTAATCTAATCTAAACTTAAATATACTGAGACCAATGCATAAAAAGCAGTGACCACCAGGTTTTAAATATCATGTTGGATATGAAAGTTATTTCCTTTTAAAAACACCTAAATATAATTAGCATAATAAAGTTAATAAAGTAGCAAGTTTTTCTTAAAATCATTACATCAAATACATTCATCAAATACATTCAAAATCTAACAGTCCGTCTTCAAAGCATCTTTGTACATTTTAATGGAACTATAGAGAGGCAAAATAAAAATGGTAAAAGCGAATAAATATAATGTTCCCTCAGTGGACTTGCTTAAGCTTGTTTTGGCCCTGATCCAAAGGGAAAAAAAGAAAGAAAGCAAGGGAAAAGAAAGGTGGCTACTGATACAATGAATCATCTTCAGTGTAAATTCAGACAGTGACAAATTCATTCCTAACTTTAAGTCAAACATGTTACCTTGAGAATGCTAATAATGTCATGCTTGATTTAACTTGGACCTCAGCATGTATTACTTTCAACCTGTTCAGCAGGTTCTCTAAGGACTTTAAGAACAAGCCTTCACACCTATAGCCCTCCTGTACAATGTTGGAGTATTACAGGACTTAATGCCCCAAAAAGAAACAGAAACCAAGAAGAGTAAGCCAATACAACCACTTTCAATAGTACGGATAGAAAATACTTGAATAATTTCACTTTGTTACCCAAGTATATATTTTTTGTATTTGTATTTTTAAGTAAATATTTGTATGTTACTCTAGTATTACTAAAATTGACTATTTATACTTACATTGCATTACATTACATTTTCAAGAGAAAAACATACTGTTTATGGTTTTCTTTAGATAGAAAGTTACAAATCCAAGTGCTTATTATTGTTATACTACTTTTAATGTTTATTATTATTATTATTATTATTATTATTATTATTATTATTATTATTATATGAGATACAATAAAACTATTTAAAAAAATAATACATAAATTAGTGCAATGAAGTATAGGACCATTACAATACCATTAAAAAGTTTGGGGCCACTGCTTTCATTTATATAAATCCACTAAACAATTTCTTTGAAGATATGTAATATATTCTATAATAAACAGTTTTCTTAAAGGTTTCAACCAGTCTGCAGGAACCTGATAATGAACAGAGATGTAAGTGATTTCATAATAACTTAATAAAGTAACTGGCTTCCAAAACATCTTGACTTTGAAAAACAATAATCTAATTTCTTCAATCAAACAGCTTTTCATAGTATTTTTGTAGCAACAAATTCCAATAAACCGCAAGTTACAGCTTATTTTTAAAGAAAATACATAATAACACTTCCATATTGTTTTCCAGTTGTTTCTAAAACACTGATTATAGCATTTCATTATACACTGAACTAGTTATTATTAAATAGCTATTATTATTATAACAAGTGGCTCTAAACATTTGAGCTAAAGGTCCTGAACATGTACCTTGAGGGTATTACCCCAGATACAATAACTGTACCCAAAAAAGTTTGGTATTTTCTTCACCTGAGAGTTTATGTTTGATTATTAATACATTTGTACACACAGTTAATTATAGCTCCATAGTTCCATTGTAGGACTTTAATCATACTTTAATCATACAAAGTTATCATACTTTTATTAACATACAATTTCTCTGTACTTTCTTGACTCCTTGTCAATTGAGTTTGTAGAATTAATATAAGGTGGTGTTCATATTTCTTTGAAATTTATCAAAGAATAAATCTGTTAATTTTGAAACATTAACAGATTGTGCCAAAAATAATTGCTATTCCATCCACAAGAGGGCACTATGACAAGTAATCACACCCAACACAAGTCTTAGTCTATGATCTCTCATATAAACTAACAACCATCTAGCCCATAAGAGAGAAGATGCGGTTATTTATTCACAATAGAGATGATGGTCATTCCCTGCACCTCTATGAAGTTCTACAAACATTCACATAAATAATCACATAATTAATCTATCACAGCTGCTAGTAGATATGTACATTTGAGGTTTATAATTCTATTTGCATTTAAATGTTTCCCTTCCAGAACCAGGTGTATCCACTTGTGGTAATTTTGGGTGTTTAGAACATGTTTTTGGAAAGAATAACAGCTGATGTATAAGGGAAACTTTTTTGTGTGAAGTCTTCTTCCAGTAACATACATCACAAATAAAACGAGAAAGCGGTCCATATTGCATTGTTAAGGGTATACATTAGGATGTACCCTTTAAAAAAATAAGGTTCCTAAATATTACTTGACTTAAAGGTTCTAGGTTCTAGACAGAACTAGTGTAGAATGTCTACATTTCATTTACAAAAAGCTATATTTATTGTTAGGTTCTTATAGGAACTAGAAATGCTTCTCCTGTGGAACTTCTCCAAAGAACCCTTTTTGGCACCATTTTTCATTTTAAGACTGCAGTACAAGTCTGGTTTGGTTCAAGCTATACTGGCCAAAAGTTTTTACCTTAAATTAGTTCTTTTTTTCATCTGGAGGCAGTTGTTCTTCAAATTTTCAGTCAGATCTATCACTATATACACAGGGCGTATATGTTCCAGGCCTGACTTTTACAAAGTTAAAACATAGATGCTACTATAAAAGCAATATTATTAATAGACTGATTATGTGCATGTAATCATGTGATGAAACTCAAATGAAGCTGTGTTTATCTAAATGCACAGTAACTTCAGTGTTTTGTAAGAAGCTGTACAGCTTTGGCTGTTCAGAAAACATCACAAGCCATTTGATTAGTCAAGATAAGCCAAGTGTCAAAAGCCTTTGATGAGTTGATGAAGAGGTAAGACTTGTCATGAGGTAATTAATGTAATTTGCCTTGTGACACATTTCCAGCAAACGGTGTGAATCTTGTAATTATAGCATATGAGAGTAATCGTTTCTTCCACCACTGTGCACACTGCCACATAGCAGTTTGCAGCCTACAGAGGGATCTGTAAAGAACCCATCATCAACATAAGCCTTTATTTCATAACGGGAAAAAATCCCCATGCATTTAGCAAGCACAGATTTAATCCATTTAGGTTTTAAACTGGCTGAGATCAAAATCCCCTGTCTAAGACCCATTTCAAGTGTTCCTTAATGAAGTACAAATGGGAGGACAGAGTGAGTTCATTTAGCTTCAGTCTCTCTCAACAACATGGTGTCATAACTGCGGGTAAGAATTTGTCAGAATTCACAACCCTGCTCGCGTGAAAAGCTATGAACAGCTATTGTTACACAGATTTAGAGGCCAAAATGAGGTTTATGTTATATGTGGCGTCAGACAAAAGGATTATGTATTCTAAGCCAGACACTGAAGATCATCTAAAGATTACACCACTGCGTGAGGCTTAGCTGCTCAATTATTACAGGAGTTTTTTAATAGCTGTCCATGGTGCAGTGGGCCTGCAGTTATTGGTACTGATCACATTTCTTAACATCAATTAGCTAGCTTCCACTTTAATACTACACACAGATAACTGATATCTCCAACTTAATTATGTAATCCATTGTAACCATTGTCTAATTGATCATTCAAAGTTTGTAATGTAATATAGACATTACTGGCCAGAAAAAAGTGGAAGTGCTAGGAGATGTCAGAAACATTTTATTAATTTATGTATTAATAAATGCATGTATTGTTTTTATTGATATATAGCACATAGATCCATACAAGTATAGCTAATGTTCTAAAATCAACTGAAAGTGTTAACAGATAATGTGAAGAAATAACACTTTTGATGGTCCGTCAAGAATGTCTATGTTGCAGAGATATCTACTGAAGTCAGTATGTTAGACTGCTAGTGCCGGTCCATCCTGTCTCATAATATCAAGACATAAGTTACAAACTGGGACTGGGAAGGAGTGAAGAGGAAGGAGGAGGAACGGTGTGGTTTTTTTTTCTTTCTGACGAGTTTCACCTCACAGTTTGTTAATAAATTGAACATCAGTAAAAAAAAAAACTTTAGCAGCCTACTTAAAAATGCAAACAAAATTCAAGAAGGTTTAAAAATGAGATGCCCATCTATGATTCTTCTATGGCATATTCCAAATTCAATACCTTCATATTTAAGAGTGCATTTGTTATTAGCCTGGCCACTGGCTCAACTCTGCCACCCTCTGTTCCAATGTCCTTTCCTCAGATACAGAAAGTTATTTGGCTCTCTGGCACTTTTTTAGACATAACAGCCCCACACAGGCATTACACACAAACACTGTTTAGCTACGTCTACTGACAATAAGTGATTGCATGTTATAGGAGTTTGCAATTGACCATTTGCAAAAGTCCCACCGCCATTAATTATTGCAGCTACATCCATCAAACTTCCATTTCAGGTTATCTGTACCTAAAAGCCTCAGAAATACAAAAGCACACAGACAAAAAAAACAAAACAATTCTGGCTAACTTACTGAGAGCGCCATTCTCACTGCTAGTTTGTTTTCAGAGGTCAGGGGTTTTGCCGAAGTTCTTCCATCGCTTCAAGGACGAAGTAACTTTTAGAGACAAGTTTAAAAATGCCTGATTGGCTGAGAGGTGTCTTATCACAATTTTGCACAGTCAATATCTAAATAGAACTTGCATCATTAAATGTAAAACAGAGCATGATATTTTGTAAGACAAAATGATCCATACAGGTCAACTGAACTGCTGTTCTCACATTACAGTGGACTACCTCATTGCTTTAGTTGCCTTTTGGCCACCTACCCAATATGTGTGTATGCATATGTGTGAGAAATATCAAGTTCAGTCCAGCAGCAAGTCCAGATTAGCTTATGACCATATTTGTTTTGACTTGAAGAGGGCATGTTCAATTCTGCTACCAGCATGACGGGAAATTTTCACATTCACTCCCCTGACATATAATAACAAGTCATCAATTTCTCAAGCACTGGAAATCCCCTCGTGAGGATGTCTTTGCCTAACTGTCATGCATTTAACAATTTATTTTCTGCTATGGAAGTGGAAATCCATCAGAAATCTATTAGAGCATAGAGAAGTTCTTTATCATGTTCAGAGGAGGTGTTGTGTATCAAGGACATCAAGGTAAAGAGAGTTGATTTCTTTTTTAAAAATTACTCTGCAGTTGTTGTACTTCCCCTAATACACTAAACAATTTCACAAAACAACAAGATAGATAGATAGATAGATAGATAGATAGATAGATAGATGTATAGATAGATAGATAGACAGATAGAGAAAGAGAGAGAGAAATTGGTTTCCCATAAGGAAAACCTTTTCTGTTATTATCCGGAAAATCACTTTCCATTTTAGAAAATACAGTAAATGGGCAACGTAAGTAAATGACTTTGAAATTCCACTATGACTGTAAGACACAGTAATAGCACAGACATTCTAGCATGATTTATTTTCTAAAAATCCAAACTTAACCAGGCATTTAGCTTAAAAACAGAGGCTGCTCTAATGTATATTTGTGTTGGCGATTTAAGTGTATAATTTTTTCCACAAAGTGATATTGCATTTATTCAGCATTGCCCTCCAGAAGAGTGAAGTTTGATGAATCCATGTGTAACTGCGCAAACAAGCCGACATTATGCAGACACGGGACTTAACTTATGCAGCTTTCAACAAATCGGTGGAATGACAGACGACTAGTGGTGTAGGTATTTCAGGAAGTCAGTAGCCCTCTTATGTGAAACATGGAAGCAAGGCCCTTGTTGATCACCCAAAACAAACCAGCTGCTCGCCCCAGCTGGCTCTTACACAAGGGCAGAAATAAGGGATGGTATTTACAGATGCCTGGCAGCTGAGTGGGAATGAGGTGGGAGAATTCAGCATCCAGAGTTCGGCCATAAATTCAGTAAAAATATTAGCTCCATATCAAAAATGTGAGTCCTTATTCCTGTTCATGTCTATCCCCATGACTGAACAGCTCTGTCAAGTTATGTGCCATGCCAACTCACCCGTGAGCACTCAACGGCAATAGCCCATGAATAAATCACATCGCTTTTCATTTGCGTACTTCTATTAATCAGGCATTGCAGAGTTGCTTCAAAAAAAAACATTTATTTAAGAAATTCAAGTGAAGTTACAAACTATGCTGTGACAAGATTAAAGAGGAAATAACTAATTATCCACTTTTGTGGCATTTATGCCATTGTTTGCATGAAGCAAGTTCCATCTTGTGAGTTTTAAGCAGCTTTTGAGAGGAAAGAGGTTACAATTTAGCTTTTTCCACTGCTGCTGTATCAATAACACACAGGCACACACCCGTACACACATAAATTCACACGCACAATGTTAGAGAGAGTATATGATAGTAGTTAGATTGTTGTGACATCAATGCTCAATTTTTCTTGTGGATTCCAATGTCACGAATGGGTTATTATGCTGGTCACACTGACAGATATCGAGTCTGGCTTCTGAGGAAAGACACAAGGTTTTCATAAGCTCATTAATCTTGAAAGGCGAAGCTGTCACATGCATACACTACCCCTATGTCTGACATAAAAAAGGCATGTCTGAGGCCTTGGAGGAAAATGATATCACAGCCTCTCCCTGCAGTGGACCTTGAGTTCTACAGTAAAGCAGTGCATATGAACAACACACATCCCTCCATCCTCATACCCTGCCAAAACTTCACTGGTGATTTTTAAATTATCCAGAGGATTAGAGCTGGGTATCAGTTGCACATTTTCAATACCAAGTACCAATTCCTGAACAAGGCTTTTTTTCAATTGCAACTGTTGAATACAATATACTGTGCTGTGCAACAGTCAACATTCACCCATCATTTATTTCAACCCTAGTCAAAATGGCTATTACGTTACTTATTTTAATTAGGTATATCTCCATATCTGTAGTAAACCAAAACCTGGTTTGCAAACAACAAACACCAAACGGCATAAAAGGCTCCAGTGACAGCTTTCCCTCACCTAAAAGGACACTCACTCAGTGTGTTATTAGGTACTTAGTTTATTATTTTTCAAAGTAAATATTTAAACCTAATTGCAACAGGGGCAAGGAATGTAATTGGGCTACACTCAAAAGGCTTATGTTATGTTTGCATGTGTTTATGTATGTATGTACTTATTTTTCATATTTACATTAAATTATACACGTCATTCAGAGTGGTGTAGAGTGGTTCAGAGTGGTTTGATGTTAATTTACTGTGACTTATGACTTACTGTGTTGGAATGAGGCATTTAATGACTTTACTGGATTACTGGATATATATATCATCGCTGACCAATGAAAACCATGTATCAGTAGCTGCCATTTACATTGTGCTTAAATTTTTATGATGAATGGGCCAATAGAAATGCTCCAAATAGCTGAGAAAAATACTGGTTCCATTAAGATGTTAGGACCAGTTTTTCATTGGACAGCAGCGATATACTAATATATATATATATATATATATATATATATATATATATATATATATATATATATATATATCCCCTTTACTGTGCTATATAATATTTTCTTCTTAACAACTAATTCCTAGTTTAGCTAAAAACAGTAAAATAAAGAAATATGTAACATATATTTATCCTTTACAAAAGTGTTTTTGAAAGTGTTGGTTAGGTAAAGTGCAGGTAAATTAAATTAATTTAAAGCTTGGTGCTATTAAAGCATTTTACAACTCTTTTTGCACAGGATGTCAGATAGAACATTTTCCAAGGATTTTGTGGTAAGATGTGTTTTTTGGCTACATATACTACATGTGAGTCATGCAAAAAGCACCGAAGCTCAGTGGTGACATATGATGTTGAATATATGATTTACCTGGATTTCTTTGCTTCAAAAGCAACCATATGATACATGACATTATGTGCTCTGTTCCAGTGTAAGAGTACGAGAAAGGTTCAGAAGAGGCGCCTCCTAGTGGTGACAATCCAAGTGATTTAAAGAAGATATATTCGTCACACTTTTAACACCTTCAGATATCTTTTGAGATCCTGCCTATATGGCCTGCCTACATATGTTTATATGTCAGTCGGAGGCAACTAAATGAGTTAGACCAAAACATAGAGGTTTACAATACAAAAAGCATATATGTTCACACTGTAAGTGTACATGGACACTCATGCTAAACAAAACAGTACTACTACTTCTCACCCACGAAGTATGCGCACAACAACATCTGACACTTTCACACTCAAAGATGTGACTACATGCATACGCAATGTAGCCTAAAATTATAATAACAATAAAGTGTTTGTATTATGATATAGCCTAATCATGTTCACACTCTTAAGGTTCCTCAGTCAGCGTCACTGCCTTTTCTAAAGTTTACATTCATTTTGAAGATATTTATTTATTTACTGTAAATTACCATAATGAGCATATTCTGTTGATACACTGGCGACAAATGAGCTTTGGTTTGTAACAGTACATCAATGGTATAAACAGTTATACACACTAGCCCTTTGGCAAAGAAGTTATTGGAATGCTTAATTGGAAATTCCACCTATTTTTTAAAATGCATGCATAATTAAATTTTTGAGAAGACGTTCAGGATGAACTAACGTGAAATGGTGTGTAATAGAGAATTCTTTACAGAGGTGGTGATAGGAACCAGGGTTGCTACCACTGCAACTCAAATACAGACATTTTATTTACATGTCTGAACATTTTATATATAATTTGGAAAATAATAATAAGAAGAAGAGGAAGCAGAAGAAGAAAAGAAGAAAAATAAGAAGAAATTAAAGTCTACTTTGTGGACATTTGTTTTTCTTACAACCCTTACATGTATAATTCACTGTGAATGTATTGCGAAAAATACATTTTAGGTCAAATCCTTATCTTAAAACTAGCCTACATCAGTGTTTCTAGCTCCAGCCACCATTTTTGCAAGTTTTTCATGCAATAGCTTTCTTTGCTTCAGCTTAAAGAGGCATTAAATGCTTCGGTTCCTATCACCTCCACTGAATGGAGTATTTCAAATTAACTTTTGAACGACTTCCTCTACAGTGTAATGACCTAATTACACATGCTTTTTTTTTTTTAAGAAAAATGATGGAATCCCCCACTTAACTAATACCCTGCATGTTGACTTTGGTGGACTGTTGGCCATGAGGCTATGATGAGTGTTTAAAGCAGTTAAAAAAGCAAATCGACATTCTAAATGGCCACCATGTGCTTCGGAAGGTGTCTATCAATGGCACTTCAAATAACCTCTAGGGTCACTACAGCTAGAGTCGTAACAGTCAAGCTGGCTTGCCCAGTTTTGCACAGTGAAAGTTTTGCCCGTACTTTTGAGCTTGTATACATCATAATGTGAAGAAAACTCAAAATAAGACCTACCAGAATTTTTTCTAGCTCATCATCAAGAATACAAATACAAATACCTGTTAATGCAATTCATTTTGAAATAAACCTTTAAAAAAACTCAGAGATGACAACAATAAACATTCAGAGATAATTGTGCTACCTGAACAAGCTGCAACACTACCTAACAACAGTTACGGTTTTGACTGGACGTGTATGAGGATTTTATTACTTTTTTCCCCAACTGAGATAACAGATCTGCCATCCAGATCACAGCTGCTATAGCTGAGCTAATTTCATTACATATACCTTCTTACAATGTTTCAGCTGTGTGGCTTGAATATAGTGCCTGATTTTTATGTCTCAGTCAATAGTATACACCAAAAAGTGTTCTTTACACATAGTGCTGAGCATGTGGACCTACAGATTATGTGTAGATAGTACAGCATTTTTGCATCTGAGCAGCAAGTTCTACATTTGCTTATGATGCCTGTCATGTCGTTTTCAGCTCTATTGTAAACCTATGCAGCTGTTAGATGCTAGATAGCTGGTTTGTTTGTAAGGTCAATTCATGTTCCTGTACAGCAATATTTATTATGCCCTCTACGGCTCCCAGCTGTCACGAGTTTTGTAAGTTTTGCATTCAGTCTTTGGTGGGAATGAGCAGTGGTTTTGCTATTTCAGTTGCCTTGGAAAAAAAACTGGCATATATTTGAAACGCTTCCCTTCTTTAATTCCCAATTCCTGGGCTGACGTCAGTGCTGTGACTCTGTCTCTACAAACAGCATGATATCTATAAAAAAGTGACCTGAAATTATGTTTTCTAAATAAACTTATTTCTGTAGCCACTGAAAGTGTTCTGCTTGTTTAGTATTCATAATAATTCACATGCTGAGAGAAATATTAAGTACTTTTTTTATTTTACAAAAGAAAAATGGGAATGTACAGTATGGGGAAAAAGGTAAGATAAAGATATACTTACACTGTGTGTGTGTGTATATATATATATATATATATATATATATATATATATATATATATATATATATATATATATATATATATATATATAGCAACTGCCTTTTACATTG